>JAFFST010045018.1:24416-46916 GCA_022414735.1 Noturus placidus | reverse complement strand
AAATCCCTTGAGCCCAAGTAAGTTTTTTTAGTAACGGGGAAGTCAGTTTTAGAGATGAAAGTCATAACAGTTAAAATGGCATCTGTGGAGATGATAATGAGTGTAATAGCACTGTACTCTCCGATGCATTTCTGCAATTTCATCTCACTTATGGTAAAAAAAAACAAACAAAAAAGTCAGTCATGTATCCGTGTGTGTGTGAGTGTGTGTGTGTGTGTGTGTGAGAGAGTGTGTGAGAGTGTGTGTGCAGTTGTATCTGTTTTGCATCATGACTAATACCAGGTGTAACAACCAATTATGAACCATGAATATTACAAACCGGAGCCGACCCCTGCAAACTGTCAATGTCTTTTGGGTATTTCTGTAGCACTTGCTACAAACAAGGCGTATTCACTGTTAAACTAGTGACAGCTTTAAAACCTTTTTGTCTTTCACGTGACTGCTGACTCTCCATCAAGCATGTAACTACAGAGCTGTTGAATATCATGTGAATAAGAATGAATTTTACACATCAGGGGTCCAAGTGCCTGACTCTAGATCTCAGTTTTGAACCAAAAAAAAATAAAATAAATTATTTTCATTCTCAACCTTCCCCTCCACATTTGTGCTGTGTCTGCTCAAGGTACATAAGCTCCGCCCCATTTCAAGCTAGAGTAGCAGAGTATCCATCTAGAAACACTGAAGCTTCGAGCTCTGCAGGCTTCAAAAGGACCTCCTCGATCCCATTTCATTTCGTCCTTTAACACAGTTCCCTATTGAGCCAGCTGGTTTCCCTGCACTGAGCACCACCCTGATGGATGTGACAGGACTGCAAATGCCTTTTCCTCATTGTCCAACAACCCTGATCCCTACACAAGGGGGTGTATCTATGCATTCTACTTCCTCCCCCATACCAAACTCTCCCCAAAACACATACGCTTGCCCATTCTAGCACCCGCATCCCTAACACATACGCAATCTCTCTCTCCCTCTCTCTCTCCTCATTCCAGCCTACCCGTCTCCACCAGTTATAGCCAACAACTGTGCTGAAAAAAGGAACCAGTGTAGTGTGGAGGTGCATACCCTTTGAGTGGGGCTGAATGAGGGACTGCATATTGTTCTGAACTGTGTGAGCTGTACGAGGGTATGAATGTGAAGATTGAACGAAGAGATGGGCAATTATTTGAAGCGTCACTGTTGTGCTGCAAAAAGCATTTAAAGTTAGAAAAGATGACGAGTAGAGTAAAAGAGAGCTTGGTCAAAGCCTATGTCTACACCGCCACGTGATGGCTGTAACACTTTTGTCTTGCAGGGTTAAATGCACAGCATGGCTAGACCATAGTGGCTGTGCGGCTATAAGTGACCGCTTTAATTTCAGATTAGCTAATTAGTGAGCACAACTGCCTTAGTCGACAGCTAATCCAGTAAGCAATGTCTCTTGCTAGATTATAATTATGCATTTCTACTGCCTGTTCAATTTCAAATACACTAAACATATCCTTGCATTTAAGTAAACAAATACACAAATATCAGTTTGTCTAGTGAAACAGACTGGCAACAAAACAATTCAAAACCCAAGACCTCCCCCTGGTTGCCTTCTGTTGTAATGATCTTTGACTTTTTTTCCCACCAATATATGAAGATCACATAATAACCACCCAGGGACAAAGACATCAATAATTAAATCTGGGCAAATCGCAGGGGGAAATTAATAACCAGTTGGCTGAATGAAAGCACCCCCGGCTCATCAGACTCTGATGTCAGTTGAAGTTTGGTCTGAAATTTAGCACAGACACTTTCATTTTTGTTAGGCTGTCCAAAATGTGCCCTCCCACTCCTCTCTGCACCACTAAGATACAAAAGGAATAGGCACCAGCACCTACAGCATGTGAGTCTAAAAACGTTTCAACTCTCAAATACTCATGCTAATATATGCGAATAACAGCCATCACCCTAATGCTCTAATCTCATATTTTAGCCTGATGCTGATTGTAGTTGCAACTCCATATTTAGAAAAGCAGCGTTTACATTTGACCAAAATACTTGAATAGAATTCAACCCACCCAGATTCCCATGGATTCTTTCTTTTCTTTCACAGTTTACTGCTGTGTAGGACTTCCTGTTTTAAATGTGAACTGCTGAGGAGGCCAGTCACCTCTAGCCCGGAGTGGCCTCTGTCCATGCAGCTGCAACATTACTTGTCAAAGCCAATGAAAGGAGGTTGGTTTTGCTACATTCCCTACTGATTTAGACGAGAAGCCTCTGGTTTTTTTTCATGCAGCTTGGCACATTTCAGTTTCAAGCCCTGTTTGACTTTTCAGTGATGTATCATGGACCTTTGAATGTGTTAAATAAGAAACCGTTGAAACCTGTGCTTCTTCAAACACACCATATTTGACTCACGGAAGCTTTTGAAAATCTAACAAAAGAAGAGAAGAATAAAGGTCTTGAAGGCAAAGAGAGATACCTGGCATAGCTTCTGATTTGCATTAGTTTGGCTCACCACTACAGTCACAGCAAAATGGCTTAGTCTTGATTTCTGCCTTGCACATTATCAAATCAATCATAAGACATGTTTTCAGCTCGTAGGTCAAGAGCAGAGGTGCAGAAGCTCAAAGAAAATTCACCTGCCTTTGAGCAGAGTGCAGAAATCACAGATATAAAAAAAGTTTTTAACACATATCTCAATGCTCTCTTTAAGCTTTACTTATACTTACACTAGGATGGGTTAGAGAAACACCACTTGACTTTTGTGCTCTAGCGTACATGGCTTAAAGTTATGTTTGTTGTTTAAAAGAAAGGCATTTACGATGCATTACATTTTGTCATGTCACATCAAACCAGTGACTACATTTCCCATCCTGCATGAAGGCCTACAAACATGGCTGCCATGGACTGCAATTCCCAGAACACTCACATTCACTCTAATCACGCACACCTGCATCCTATTCATAGCACTCACAACCCGCTATAAAAGTGACTTTTTGAACACTATGACTTTGCCTCAACTATCAGTTGCCTAGTCTCTGTCGTATTTCCAAGCCTTATCTCGTGTTTGCTTTTCTGGTTATAGACTTTGTATACCCTGTTGACCTAGATTCTCTTCTCTGCCTTGTTTAGCTTGTCTGCCTGATCGTTTAACCCTAGCCTGCCTTGGACTTTGCCTGATTCTTTTGTACTCCTTATTGTTTGATTCAACTGCCATACCTGCACTTGCTTCTGTTCTGCGCCTAAATTACATGACACATTTACATTTTGTGATGTGATGGTATTATTCTCAACAAAAATAAATTACTTCTTCAAGCTACACATACACATATGTACACCTGCTTATTCTTGCAATTACCCAATCAGCTAATCATGTGGCAGCAGTACAATGCATAAAATCATGCAACTACAGGCCAGTATGTTTAAGTTAATGGAACATCAGGATCAGGAGAAAATGCGAGCTCGGACATTGACTGTGGCATGGTTGCTGGTGCTGGATGAGCTGCGCTGGTTGGAGTATTTCAGAAGTTTGGAATTTGGAGTGAGCAGATGTTCTGCTGGCAGAAATGCCTTGCAAGTAAGTGAGGCAAGAGGAGAATGGACAGACTAGTTTGAGCTGAAAAGAAAGGTAACTTAAATAACCACTCTGTACAACTGCGTTGAGCAGAAAAGCATCCGAGGACATGTCAAACCTTGAGACAGATGGGCTACAATAGCACTGTGAATGTTTAATCATAACCATGGCTGCTATTTTTGACTACTTCTTAAAACATTAAGGAACCTTTCTGAAGCATATACTATTTGATGTATTTAATGTGCTTATAATTCATGAAGATCCTGAGCAGGTTGTCCTGACATGAAAGAGTTTACCACTCAGCACTGACGAAAGAAGGTTCAAGGTATGAGAAGGTGGGAGGGAGTTCAGAGTTATAAAACAGAGTTTCTTTCTAGGTGTAGGAGCGTGGTGGAGATTTAACAGAGTTTCTCTGAACCAGTTTGCATGCCCTGTCTATTTACATTCCAGCCTGGCCAATCCTCAGACCTTATCTTCTATACAGCTCTCCTCAAACATAACAGACCCTCATCTCTCACCTCTTCATCTTCATTCACAACTCTATTCCTCTCATCTGTGACAGCAGGGCCAGGCATCTCATCCCTTTTTTTCCCACTACAGCCTGTGACAGCTCAAACTGAAATAAGTTCTTCCTCCAAGATCCTCCTCCACACCATACAGTGCTGGAACATTTCAGCTAAGCTCTTTTCTTTCCAAAGCTTCTCGCAGTGTGTAAGCGATGCTCACTGGGTCAGTCACGTTACACAACGAGGACAGATTGTTCCTTTTGATTTTGCACATACATGCAGACAACAATTCAGATAATGTATAAACATTTAATCAACCAAAGTGCTGCAGTAATTTTGTAGTAACCTGCTCAACGTTATGGTGGATCCAGAGCCAATCCTGGCATCACTGGGCACAATGTAATTAATTTTTTTTTTTTAATTTATCAATTTGTATAGCGCTTTTTACAATGCTACATTGTCTCAAAGCAGCTTTACAGAAATATCATTTACATTTACAAGCGACTTACTAATGAGAGCACATTCACACACCAATGGTAGCAGAGCTGCCATGCAAGGTGCTAGCTTGCCATTGGGGGCAACTTAGGGTTCAGTGTCTTGCCCAAGGACACTTCGGCATGGGATCACCCGGGCCGGGATTCGAACCGCCAACCCCACGATTAGTGGATTAGTGGACGACCCGCTCTACCGACTGAGCCACAGCCGCCCCAAGTATTCCTCAAGTATTCCTCAAGTATCCTACATTCAGTATGTAGGAACTCATACTGAATGGGAAACCAATACATAACAGGGCTCCATTCCCACCTATGGGCAATTTTCCATAGCCAATCCACCAGGTATGCTTTTGGAAGTGGGAGGAAAACAGAGAACCAAGAGGAAACCCACACAGATACAGGGAGAACATGGAAAACTCCACACGGGGAGTAACTTTATCTCAGAATCAAACCAGGAACCCTGAACCTTTGTGCTGGCAATGTTTGAGATAGACATCAATATTGTTTTATGAACAATATTGCCAGTAAGGCAAATCTGAGATTTTCTCCTTTCTCTGAGCAGAAACAACTTTCTAATATCAGACAGACCCTGACAAATGATGAATAGCACAATAAAACATTCAAGCTGTTGATATAGGGGAGCCCAGGGATAATCATAACACAGGTCGGTTGTACAACCCCAATTCCAAAAAAGTTGGGATGCTGTGTAATATGTAAATAAAAACAGAACGCAATGATTTGAAAATCTCATAAACCCGTATGTTATTCACAAGAAAACATAGAAAACAGATCAAATGTTTGAATTGAGGAAATACACCATTTTAAGGGGGGAAAAAAAGGTCATTCTGGATTTGATTACCGCAAGGTGTCTCAAAAAAGTTGGGACGGGGACAACAAAAGGCTGGAATGGAATGTGTTACTAAAAAGAAACAGCTGGAGGAACATTTTGCAACTAATTAGGTTAATTGGCAACAGGTCAGTAACATGATTGGGTATAAAAAGAGAATCTTAGAAATGTAGAGTCTCTCAGAACAAAGATGGGATGGAATCTGGATGGAAGCACAACCTAAATTTACCTTTCAGCATTGATGATGCCTTTCCAGATGTTTGATGATATTATGTACTGTAGATGAAGAGATATTCAAGTCTTTGCAATTTTACGTTGAGGAACATTATTCTGAAATGGTTCCACAAATTCACTCAGTTTTCGCAATTTGGTGAACCTCTGCCCATCTTTACTTCTAAGAGACTCTGCCGCTCTAAGATACTCTTTATCCCCAATCATGTTACTGACCTGTTGCCAATTAACCTCCAGCTGATTCTTTTTAGTAACACTTACCTTTCCAGTCTTTTGCTTCCCTGTCCCAAATTTTTTGAGACATGTTGTGGCCATCAAATTCAAAATTAACTTTTTTTTAAATGGTATATTTACTCAGTTTAAACATTTGATCTGTTTTCTATGTTCTATTGTAAATAACATGGGTTTATGAGATTTGCAAATCATTGCATTGTTTTTATTTACATTTTACAAAGCGTCCCAGCTTTTTTGGAACTGGGGTTGTAACACCCTCAGAATCTCTGAAGATTAAGTAACTACAGTCACATGCTTTGCTATGTATATGATTAGGGTAGCATTAAACTCATAACTGAAAAGATAGCTGTCTACAAGATACAGTGTAGATTTTATTCCTAAAATTGTTACTCAATTTTATGCTGGGATTGATGTACCTGTGATATAAAAACAAATGCGACTCTTTAATCAGATAAAAACAGAAACAATTCTGCATGTGTTTGGTAATAACTGATAAGAGCCAAGTTTAGCATAAGGGCATAAAAGAAGATGTCTGATGTGTGATTGGAGGAGCTAAGAAAAGGCTTGGTGCCAGCTGTAAGAAAATCTGTTTCTACATGGCATTAAATCAAACTATGCAAGTGCTTTGTGTGTACTGAGTTTTCCAATTTAATGCCAAAAGAACTGTGGGCTATGTACTGGTGCTATCCAGGACGTTTTGCGTGTTCCAGCTATGATTCAAATTCACACACACACACACACACACACACACACACACACAATATATTCTATTGGGACTTATTAGTTTAAATTGTGTGTCAGATTAACAAAATAGCCTCTGAGAATACAGACTAACGTTAAAAACTAAAGCATAATAATTAATTGCAAATGTGGGATTACTCTATTTTCATGGTTAACATGCATCTTTTTTTTTAATTATTTTAAATGTTGAGTTATATGCCATTTGTTTCCTTTACTGATATATTTTCCCCATATTGTTTCATGTCACTACAGAACATGTTACAAACGATCCAAGATCTATGGTAAATTCTTACATTTGACATCTGACTAAGTAGAATATGGCACAAATTGTGTCATTCTGTATCCCATAAAGGTGACGTTTTTGAATCAAATCTTGGTTGGTCTTGGAGGTATGGTTTTTAAGAAAATGAAGTAAAAGTAATAAGTGTTTCAGTCACTGTCTGTCTCCCCTACAGCAAGCCACAGGCAGAATTCTCACACACAAGTAGTTTTTCAGACACGGATGAAAACATAGTCAATATGTTTGCACACCTGCATCCCAAAAGCGGAGGATCAATAGAGGATGGGTGAAGAAAAAAAAAAAAAGTTATGGTTCACACTTTCTTTTTTCCTACTCTAATAACACTCATTGTAAGCATAGTGTAGCACCCAGGTGGAGCTGTATAAACAGAGTGAGCATGACCAGACAACCCAGATTTACACAGTGACGCCACAGTCAAAGCTTCCTGTCTCCTTTGCACTGTCTGAACACGAGCAGTTACTGATTAATGGTGCATACACACAAGTCAACACACATGCTGGTTGTATGAACACAAAGGCAAAATATAGGATTCATCAAAGCAAACACCACCTGCATGGTGAAAGATCGAGCAGCAAGTGGAACATGTCGACTCAATTTGGCTTTTATGGAAGAAATTATTCAATCATATATCTAGGAATCAACTGAATCAACTACATTGCTGAGTTTTGCTTAAGAGAAATTACTGTTAAATACAACTTTTCAAAGTGTACTTAAACAAAGTCGGTGTGTTAATAAAAGCATTGTAGCTTGTCTTGCGTTGCTTGAAGTTATACCATTATATCTTTCAGTGAGTGTGTTCTCAAGGACCGAATATATTTCATTAATATAAGCTCAGCGGATTCCAATTCCCAAAGCCCAGTCCGCCAAAAGTTGCCATCCGAGTTGTACAACCCCAATTCCAAAAAAAAGTTGGGACGCTGTATAAAATGTAAATAAAAACAGAACGCAATGATTTGCAAATCTCATAGACCCGTGTTATTTACAACAGAACATAGAAAACAGATCAATTGTTTAAACTGAGTAAATGTACCATTTTAAGAAAAAACAAAATAAGGTAAGTTTGGTAAATAAGGTAAGTTTGAATTTGACAGGCAGGACTCTGTAATGGAAATCACTGCATGGGCTCAGAAACACCTCCTGAACTCATTGTCTGTGAACACAGTTCTCCGTGCCATCCACAAATGCTGGTTAAAGCTCCATCATGCAAAGAAGAAGCCATATGTGAACATGATCCAGAAACGCCTCCATCTTCTCTAGGCCAAAGCTCATTTAAAATGAATCGAAATTTGAAATTCTTTTTGGAAACCATGGATGCCGCATCCTCTAAATTAAAAAGGACTAAAGAGAGGAGGGGCCAGCTTTTCATCAGTGCTCAGTTGCAAAAGCCTGCATCTCTGATGGTATGGGGCTGCATTAGTGCCTATGGAATGGGCAGCTTGCACATCTGAAAAGGCATCATCAAAGCTGAAAGCTGAAACACGTTTTAGAGCAACATGCTTCCATCCAGATTCCATCCAATCTTTATTTCTGAAAGTCTCTAACTCTCTAAGATTCTCTTTTTATATCCAAATCATGTTATTGACCTGTTGCCAGTTAACCTAATTAGTTTCAAAATGTTCCTCCAGCTTTTTCTTTTTAGTAACCCTTACTTTTCCAGCCTTTCGTTGTCCCCGTCCCAACTTTTTTGAGACCTTAATCAAATTCAAGGATGTTTTTCTTATAATGGTACATTTCCTCAGTTGAAACATTTGACATGTTTTCTATGTTCTATTGTGAATAACATATGGGTTAATGTTATTTGCAAATCATTGCATTCTGTTTTTATTTACATTTTACACAGCGTCCCAACTTTTTCCCAAGAGGAAAAAGAGGTGCACAATGAGATACTTTATGTGTCTATATCGAAGTCATTTTGATGCAGGGAATTTTAGCTACATTTCACATTTCAGAAAGAAACTGGGGATATACCATAGTTTGAATGCCCCAACCATCAGTGAGTATGATTATGCCTAGTGTGGGATTTCTCTTGGTTCTCCTACACCAGGGGTCGGCAACCCGCGGCTCCGGAGCCGCATGCGGCTCTTTCATCCTTCTGATGCGGCTCGGTCACGTCTTGTGACGGCGGAGAATGAGGCAGGACGCAATTGCAGTGCGAACCGTGCTTTATTTACAAACAGTGTCAAACAGTGTAATCCCAAACGTAAATCCAACAGAGGTAATCCAGAGACAGGCGAGGGTCAGGCGATCAGCAAACAACGTACACAGGGCTAGGCAAAAGTCCCCGTGTTTAGAACTGTCAGTCAAGTCCGCTTCGGAGCCGAGCAAATGCAGCACGCATGCATGGCGCATGCGCACTGCTTCCGGAGGATCCATGACAGGCTCCCCGTGGCTTTTGAAAATAATTAATGAGTATTTAATTAAAATGTATTTTATTTTAGTTTGATCGTTTTTAAAATGTAATTCTAAATTTGAAGATTATGGTGATCTTGTAACATCTAAATAAAACGTGTTAAAAAATGTTATGTCTGATGGAGATGAGAGGAAAAAAGGCGTTTGGGAACTGATGCAGAAGGTTGATCTGAGTAAAAATCACTTCAACAAGTGGATGAAGTCTGCAAATTCAAGTACATATGCGAGTTTCGTTTGAGTTTGAATATTTTACAACGTCTTTTTTTCGGAGCTCAAAATGTTTTGTTGCATGCAGAAATGTAATTTTGTTTTATCTGCAGTCGTTCATTGATTTCATAAATGCAACACATTATAGTTTGTTTATACATAGCATAAAGGCAAAAAAAAAAAAAAACGCTATATGCAGTGTTATTTCATTTTAAATGTCAAAAGAGTTTTGCGGCTCCCAGTGTTTTCTTTACTGTGGGAAACGGGTCCAAATGGCTCTTTGAGTGGTACAGGTTGCCGACCCCTGTCCTACACTGATGTCAATTCATGCAATCTATGATTTTTCCAGGATCATTGGGGCTAATTTGTAATCACAAAATGAGTTAAACGTTGCTAATTGCATGGCTATTCTGTGAAACTTTGCAATGTGAATTTGTGGATAGTCCATCTCTGCTTCAGGAAACAGGTTGAAACATTCTGTGCTGCCTAATATGTATTCAGGAACAATAAAACCATGACAAATTGAAGTCTTTTCCAGATGCAGGGAAAAAATGTCATTTAAAACACCTTCCACTTTTACCACTTCAGCATCTATATTCTTGGCTGAAAACTCAACTTATAAAGTTTAATTGGTTTTAACAGCAGGTGCAGGTTGGACCGAATGGCTCTTATTTATTCTTGGAGTAAAAGCAACTGCGGGCACTTGGGTTGCACCCGGAGTTGGGACCAATACTGCCTGCTCAAGTTAACATTCTAAAACAGGCTGATAGAAACGGACATTATAAATTGCAGGTTTTTAACTCCAGGTATTTTCGCAAAGTCGTGCCAACAATATTGTTACATGTTCTTGGATTTAACTAACTGAGCAGTAGATGAAATCCTGGCTGCTCTGAGCTAAAGATTTTACTTACCACTGGAAAAATGACTATTTCAATGATTTTCTCAAATAGTTCTCAAATAATCGTGAACACTGTTTCCTCATACATTAAGAGCTGCAGTGAGACTGATGATTACACTGCTTACTGATTTAATAGGAGGCTAAAGCTCACAGCTTCTTAATGTGTATGCACACAGCAACAAACGCTCTTTGAAAACACTTAAAAATGCTGATTTATGTGGGTATGTTTTTGGCCATGGCCATCTCCCTTGCCATAGTTTTTGCTTATTAGCAGGCATTCCGGCAGGGTCAGCTCTCTCAATGGCCCGGGCTTGAATTCAGAGGGAAGGCACTAGCACGTCTCACCTCATCCAGTATCCAGTTCATGGAAAGTGGAAAAGACTCTGCTTTGGCCCTGCAGGCCTCCTGCCAAAGCCTGTATGTCTGGCACTAGGACATGCATTTCTGAAATGAGCTGGCTCCTGCTCAGGTCCATTCCTACTTCTGACACACACACACATAGTAATGCTAATGAGGAAGGGAGGGACTGAGATCATCCTGGAGATGGCGAAGAAGCACTGGAGGACATATGTAGGACAGGCAGGGTGAGGTAAAGAAAACGCACCAAAGGGATGAACAACAAAAACTGCATGCCGCAGATTTGAGTGAAACTGTCAGTGCAGAAATGAAAAGAAAATGCTCTGCTCTTCAAACTCTCACTAGGCATTTGCTTTGACTCATAATGTTAAAGTTAAGCTGTAAAGTTCAGAAATTCAGAGCAGTCTGACACAATCCCACAATCTCCCTTTCTCTGTCAGGCACAGACATTCTCCTTCATCTGCTGGCGCCAACCCTCATCATTGATTTGGACCCTGGCGATGCTTGTGATGCTCCAGTTAGTCTAAATGAAGAAAGATCTGTCTTATTCCCAACTTTGGATCACTCACAGGAATTGGACAGAGCGATCCAGGCTGGGGTGAAATGGAACAAAATGAAATTGCAGCAAAGGTTTTCATTTAAGAAGGTTTAGTGACAGAATACATACAGCAGTCATGATGCTGTACAGAAAAAGATGAGGAACAGTTAATACAATCAATCTCTAATAAACTCGTGTGGCTTTTAGAGCTATTCTAGTCATATTAAAGTGGAAAATAGAAGCACAATAATGAAAATGACACCCAGTGGGATACAGCTCCAGTGAAATAAAGACATGACCTAATGTACCACATACAAGAAGAACAAACTCACGCCTTCATCCAGCCGTAACACAATCCTGCTTAACACTGCTAAAGGTTGACATGGAATTGAGATTAATCTGCCACTCTGCTGGGCAATGTTTGGATAGATAAACTACCCCTCAAAATTCAAAATTTTCTTAATGCCAAAAGCCTCGAAAAGAACAAACGGTCACAAGAAGACAAAGTCACAACCCTGGTAATAACTTTTTATGCTTACCTGTATAAGTGAAATGTTGCTTAAGTTCAGTCGAAAGAGGTAGTTTCTGCAGAATGTTTGGAGAGAAAATAAAGGTTCAATGATGAATTTGATGAAGGATAAATGTTACCAGTAGCATAGTAATCCAGACATGGCTTTTATAATACCATTAAATCTATGAAGTGAGCAACTTATCTTTAAAAAATCTTTTTAAAAAGGTTCTAATTGGATTGATTTCAGGCATAAATCTTATAAACAACTATACAATATTCAGAACTGGGCACATGGGAAGTGCAATAATTATTACCTTGCTCCTACTATCAGCTCATTCCTGGTCAGATCCAGTGTGAGTTGGGAGTAATCTCGTACTCCAGGATGGGAGAAAGTGGAAATCCAAGGGCTTAATGCTAAAGGAGAAGAGAACAGAAACAAAACGACATCATTTTAAATAAGGGACTCATTTTTTTTCTCACAGCTTTTGTTGAGTGATTGCATGTGGCACGCATTAGTGACAATATAATGATATCATTCAATCAAAATGATATAAATCAAATTTAATATTGAGAATTTATAGGAAAAAAAAAAACAAAAAACATACTCCGGAACCTCTTGCGGATCATCCTTGGAAAGATAGTTGCACTTTAATGAAATGGTAAGACTGAGTTTCTCGACATAGACAGATTATTATAACAAAAAAAAGCATTTAGCGTGACTTATCACTACCGCTCATTCAGTGAAAGCAGTTTAGAGTCACTTTTAGACACCGTCTTTAAGTCTAACATTGTCAAGAAATAATATTAAAAACATAAATGGTGTATGATGCACAATACCTAATGTGAGTAAGACTCCCTGTGTTTTTTCCAGTTAAGGACTTCAAGCTAGATTTAGATTTTGTATTAATGCACATAAAGCGTAAAGCTTCCGCTCCCTGTCAGCCTGATACGTTACACTTGAACAGAAAGCTGCTTTTCCTTCGACTCCAGTCATTTAAACAAAAAGGAGAAACAGGTGCCTGTAGAAGTAATTGAAAAACTGGGGAGTTAAATCAAGGAGGCAAGCCCAGCGTCATGAGGGAGACCCAGCCGTGAGGTACAATGCTCACTGTACCACATCATGGCTGCTGATCCTAATTCAACATGACACTCAGTCAAAACTACACTCTCTAGGAAATGTATAAAAGGGCAGTTTGACAAGCTTCGGTACATCAAAACAATTTGACCTGCCAGATATTTAGAGCACCCATAAAATGGGAACAAAATGACAGAGAAAGACCAAAATGGGATTTCACAATGAGCAGGATGAAAGATGATTTGTCAAGTAAAATCAGAGCATTTTAGCAGTTCACCAGATCTGACATCACTATTCTGAGAAATATTATATAACTTTCACCTCATGATTATGATCCTATTCAGTTGTTTAATTTTACACATGGTTTTTTGAATGTATACAGACAACCATTTAATTTCAGACCCCAGTTTCCACCAAAAATTTAATTCCTGTGCTCACATTCACAAATCTCCAGACAAACACAGACACACTAAAGCAATGATATTGTCACGTACCATCCATCATAGTGCACATTTTACTAAAGCTTTGAAGGGCTAAAACAAATTCAGCTGTATTTACACAGGTCAGAACCCTGGTGAACCTCATTCCTAGGAAAAACATGAGAAATAAACACTCAGATCACATTCTCAGGGGGTCTCGATCACCAAGATGTTTGGGTCAAGCAAAACCATCTCTCTCATGTGAAAATAAATGAAGACCATTATTTAAGCAGGTCTAATGAGAGACAGGAAGATCTACGAGTATGATCGTTACATCAGTGCTACACACTGCTAAAGGACGTGCTCGAGTCTGACTGGGACCATATGGCAGCACAATTCAAGTCATCATTTACAGAGACATAACGAGAGCAGGGTTCCATAATCACAGCCCTCTGAGGGGTTTGTAGTATTTATCTACACTAGAAAGTTTTAACAGTATACTCTGCAGTGATCCCATTCACAGTTAATGAGCAGTTATAGCCCCTAATGTGTCTCACATATCATTTACCATCAAATCTCTTTAGATTCCGTACATCAAGATGAATTTCAAGTCACTTTTTTTATTTCTTCAAGTTATTACCAGAACCTGTGAGAAAAAAACAAAACAAAAACAAAACAAAAAAAACCCAGATTCTTTAAGCATAAGCATACTATTCTAATAAGTGGATGATGGACAGGTGCTCCTTGGCAGATTAAAGCACACACATGCTTAGGCTCAAGTGTGCATCATTCACTCATGTGGCCCAGAAGAGTGTTGCATGCATGCTAAGAGAAACTGAGCAAAAGTAGAAGACAGCTGACAAGCAGCTCAGGCTCTGCAGACCAATACGAGTGTAATTCGAACATCTGGATTGCCTCGGCAGACTGCAGGGTTACAGTTCATTGAGGAGACGGCCAGAAGATTTTAACACAGAGGAGAGAGCTGAAAGCAGCACATCCAGATAAAGATGAGTAAACCACTTTCAAATTTCCATGCTAATACAAAGTCTTCATTTTCAAAAGCCATAAGAGAAAGAGCAAAATTGGGCCAGATCTTTTAGTTGACAGGTGACTATTGCCTTCTGATTCATAGAGCAGGAGAGTAACGCACTAACTTCCAGATCTAGAGGATGAACTTGGATTTAGCAGTGCTTTTCAATGACACTCAAGGTGACTTAAACGTAACCTTTAGGACCATCTGTGTAAGAGAAACGCCCTTTATATTCTAAAAGCACAGTCTGAATGACAAAATGGTTTTGCACAAACAACAGTCATTACTGCCGTTAGCCAGCATTTCACAACTCAAGAAGGATCAACAATGCAGGCAGCATTTTAAAGGGAAAGAGTTGTGTTGGGGGCGCACGGTGGCTTAGTGGTTAGCACGTTTGCCTCACACCTCCAATCGGGAGACCAATTGGGAGTTCGATTCCCACCATGGCCCTGTGTGTGCGGAGTTTGCATGTTCTCCCCCTGCTGCGGGGGTTTCCTCCGGGTACTTCGGTTTCCTCCCCAGAAAACCGGATATGCATGCATACCAGACATGCATGGTAGGCTGATTGGCATGTCCAGAAGTGTCCGTAGTGTATGAGTGGGTGTGCGAGTGTGTATGTGAGTGTGCCCTGCGATGGATTGGCACCCTCTCCAGGGTGTACCCCGCCTTGTGCCCCATGCGCCCTGGGATAGGCTCCAGGTTCCCCGCGACCCTGAAGAAAAGTATAAGCGGTATAGAAGATGGATGGATGGAGTTGTGTTGGATCATCTCACAAAATACAATGTACAGGAGCTTTCAACCTAAATATGCATTTAATTGTGAAATACAACACTCAGTATGTTTACATGGCCAACATGTAAACATATTAAATTAACCTGATTAAGACAATACTCTGATTAAGAAACTAGCATGTAAACAGCGATTACTGATGAAGATTAAAGGCTTACTCGAAGTAAACACAAATCGAATTAAGATGTGGAGTATTCCTATATTATCGACATGTATTACAGGACATGTACAAACCTTAAATCACATTATTAATGTCATGTAGGAGTTTCACCGCATTTTGCGACAGGACACGTACACGCACGTCAGTGCTCAACCGTTTGACGGCAAACAAGAGAGCAAGGCTGCTTCTGAAACCGCATACTTGGATACTATATAGTAGCCGAGATACAGGAAATTTGACTACTACTAAGTAGGTAAGTATGCGGTTTGGAACGCAGCCCACAGCTTCAAGCAGTGGTCTATTTGCACGTGTAGCATGATAAATAATTAACTACACTTGAAGCATTCGTAAAATTTTTTAAATAAAAATACCCAGAACTGTATACGGTACCATAACGAAGACGAACTGTATGTCTGGAGGGAATGTCAGACAGTGTGGCGTGGGGATGTAATGACGTGTTCTGTTAATCGCTCTATGTTCTACAACATGTAAAACGGGAATATGAAAGGAGTATTCTAAAAGCGACTCATGTAAACACCTTTATCACAATATTCTATAATTAGATCATTGCTGTCCATGTAAACGTTTTCACAGACAAAAGAGTGCTGGCAAAACAAAACCTAAAAAAGAAAACTCCCAAAAAAAAAAGAAAAAAGAAAAAAACACTGTCTATTGGATTTTATTTAATTTTACATTCACCAATATAAATAATCCCTTAATTAAATTACTATCAGAACATCAACCTGAATTACAGCATGAGTGTTTATTTGTAATAATTACTCTCAGGTCTGAATTGAATGCAAGTTGCGGCAACCTTTTGTCCCATTAACAATATGCTTTCTTTGATTACATCAACAATTTCCTGCCTACAGGAGAGACAGACTGGGCATTTCATTTCATAGTGATTACTTTAGAGCAAAAATCCACAGACTGCTTGTAAAACATACAATATTGACAAGGTAACTACTTATCACCATAACAACTTTCTACAGATACTGTAAGCTAATATTATAGGTTTAATTGCTTTCAGTCAGTTGCTGCAGTTTGAGTTGTAATGTCCAACATGGTGAGCACTACATTCGGAGATTGCTTCGCTTTTCTTCTGAATGATGAGCTCCTGTTGCATGCCACAACATTGTAATTGCAAAAATGTTTGTACACAAAGCAGTTGTGCTAAAATAACTGCAATTTCTGTGGACCTTGCTTTAAAAAATGTAGAAAAATGACCAGTAATTTTCTCTATAGTATGAAAGGTTTCCCTAACAGCCCAAAGAAGAAGAAAAAAAGACAGAAAAACATACTTTTAAGACTGTCCTAATGGTCTCACCATTTTAAAAATAGACCTAACTCAAATTTTTTGTTAATTTTTATTTATTTTAGGGTTGTTTGTGGCTGAGGCATGAGACACGCACGCTTAATGCTGAAGCTGCAAAGGACTGCACTGTCATCTGTTTCAGTGACCCTTAATTCTTAGGTTGCTTATGGCTTTGTGAATCTAGCTATCAGTAAGAAACCAGAAATGTCTCTGAATTTGCTAAATGACACACAGAAATGCGAGAAGCAGTAGATAAGGCAAGAAATTAAATTGTTATGCTTATGCTTAATAGTACATAATTTATTACATAAAAGTATTTGGTGGCACAAACACTACAACACTATGACAATTATTATATGCAAGAGAGCAATTCCACAAGACCACTATGCAAATACAAGAATGCCATTTAAAGAGAGAGAGAAAAAAAAAAAAAGTCTACTGGAAAAAAAAAATAAAAATAAACCACAGATGGGCCCACAGACTACAGGACAGACAGCCGTCAATACAACTACAGCACCAGCAGAGTCCCTTTACAGATGGAGGTACCTCGCCGTCTCTCTTTCCAAACACACCCTTATTTTCCATTTCTCCTCTCAAAAGACTGGCTCGTCTCTCTGTGGATCGTCTAGAATCTTATCAGGGGAGGCAGACGGCAGCTTATCTGAGCAAATAGCAAATATGCCTTTGTTTTGTCTTCCTGTTGTGAGATTTCCATGTTGTTTGTGTCCTTTGGGGGCAGGTGGCTACTGGATGAGCAGACAGGCAGAAAATGGTTCAGAAATCCCAGATCAAAAAAGTGAGAACAATGAATAGGTTCTGAAATATCACATTGTAGAGGATGACGCCAAACTCCACTCGGATAGCAGGGGACAATTCAGGTAATGGAGGGCCAGTTCAGCCCGGCAGAAAGAAAACGTCTAGCAAAACCAATTAGAAAAACATTTATGGCCTGCAATTTTACTAAGCCATTAAACTAGTTGTGTCTGTGGTACAATGAAAAGGCCATGTAGAAATGTGCAGAGGCATAAGCCAAACACTAAGACCAACAAATGATGGGCTAAATAATGTTTGCAGTGATTTCAGTGTCAACAGAAGAGCGGTGCATGGCTTTAACCTGCAGCCCAAATGTCCCAGCCTGATGGTTGTGAAACAATATATGCTCTCAGAGTTTCAATTCCCTGCATTAGTACAGGGAACACTGCTCTCTCATATAAAAGTGGTTTAAACAGCACAACTATTACCCAGCAGACAGAAACCCCATTCCACAGTCCAGAGAAACAATCTGGGGCCAATTATAGTAGCTGTACAGAGAACTGAACCAGACCGAGCAGCGACTTACTGTTGCCTATCATCTGTGGGGTGATTACTGACATTTTATCAAAGAAGAGTAGGTCTGAAAGGATCAAATCTGCAGGCTGATCTGCACAAAAGGCTTCTGACATTAAATTGTCAGGTCTCAGGGTACATCATCCAGACATCCATCCTAAATCACAGGACCTTCAGCATCTATGTGGGCAGTAATAGTGCCACTTTTGCAGAGACATCAGCACTGACTTGGATTGATTTTAATGGCAGTATTTAGGGAATGAAACCTGGTCTATTCATGAACTTTTTTTGTGCTGTGCACACCATTTTCCAATGCCACATCTCTTCTCTGGTCTCATGTGGCCTTCTTCAGACTGCTGGCATGATTTTTCAGATAAGTATGGTCTGCATTGAGGTTGTTATAATGATTGAATAGGAAACGTATCCGGTTATTGGAGGGACTCAAACGTACATATCAGATTAAGGTAATGTAATCCTTATTCCACTGGTATGAAGCTTAGCACAGGTCACATTAGGAGCAGCTTGGTCTACCGGAAAGCTTTAGAAGAGCCCCTACTGAGGCAGCCACACTTGACTGCCCTCAAGCAGCTTTAAAAAAAAATAAAAATAAACGGTCCATAGGTGGGAGTCACTCGTCTTTAAAAGCATACATGATTCATCCAGAAAGTTGCCCAGAGATTAGAGCCTGGGCCCCTATACTCTTCCTCAATCCTCAGGTAATGCCTCACAGTGCCTGCCTGAGTGCTCTGCCTAAAAATACTCATCCATCAAAGAAGATAATCTCAGGGTTAATCACACCTTCATTGTGGTACGACTTCCATTCCAATGCACTAGCATAAAAGAGGGCTTTAAGGTGTACTGAGGAGTTTATATGCAATTGGGTTAACATAAAAGGATATTTTAGGTGACCCAGCTTACAATGCAGAGCTGATTGTTCAGCAGTTCTTATGGTGAAGGGAATGCCAAAGTAGTTTTGCCCTGATGAATAGCCATGACGAAAGTGTAAGGAATACCATGAGAAAGTGACAACGGTAGCCATTTTTGTGTGAAGGTTGAAAGCGGGAAACTATTGAAGGGAGTCTGGTTGCTTAACATGTTTTGTTATGTAATGTTTAGTTTGTCTACCAAATAGTGGTGTTTTCTAACTATCTAGAATAATGCCGAACATACTGCTCCTCCCTGAAGAAAATTGGCAATTCAACACACACACACACACACACACACACAAAACCCTCAAGACTTTTCAGTAGCAATAAAAATTGTAGGCCATAGGCAATGTCTTTATGAGCAATGGCTGGCCTATTGTCCAGGTAGCGTTCCAGCAATATCAAACCCTGTGGCTGTCATTTTTTTCACCCTGTTACACCCTGTGGATGTCTATTATTTCTTCCTGTTAAGCATTTTCCAGAAATTTTCATCATGCCCCACCGGACAAAAAAAACCCAAACAAAATAAAATAAAAATAAAAAAAAACACCAAACAAAAAACACACTGTTCTTGCCACAGTACAAATAAGACAATATCCAGTGGTTCATATTTCACCCTCATTACATAACTATGTCTGTTGACTAAACTAAAACTTGGCACAAAGCTTATCCTGCATTTTTGGCTACTAAAGATATTGTCTTGGAGACAGAAGAGGATTACGCAACGTTCTGTTCTATTCAAGAACACAATTGGGGAGTGCAAGGAATGAAAGTCATTCATCTGATACAGAACAGGGCGTGTTCTTCAGCATTACCACACATCGTCCCTGTTTCACTCTGCGTTTTCCATGTGGGGCATGGTTCTCACAGAGAACCCAAATGTGAACAGTGTGAGACCGACCCCCACATTCTCTTACAGGACAGTGGACACAGCTTTCAATGTGTGCAATGAGAAACACATACCCCTACCTTACTAAGCTAATCCCAAGACCCCTTGAATTCAGGCCTGTGACCATTCAATTCACAGTAAGATCAATTTAATAAAGAAGGAATAGCTTTCATCAATGATAAATAATCATTTCATAATGATAAATACACTCAACATTACATACTGTTATATCTTTGCTAACAAATTCCTTGTTGGTATAGTGGTTAGCATGTTTGCCTCACACCTCCAGGGTCACACTGCCTCTGCTCTGTGTGTGCAGAGTTTGCATGTTCTTCCCATGCTTCGGGGGTTTCCTCTGGGTACTCCGGTTTCCTCCCAAGTCCAAAGACATGCGGTGTAGACTGATTGGCATAACCAAATTGTCCAAGGTGTGTGAATGCGTGTGCGATTGTGCCCTGCACTTGGTTTTCATCCCATACAGGGTTTCCCCCACCTTGTGCTCTGGGATAAGCTCCAGGCTCCCCGCAACCCTGTGTAGGAGAAGCGCTATTGAAAATGGATGGATGGATGGATGGATGGATATCTGAGCCAGGATAATATCTCTTTAAAAGACATTTAATTCAGACGTTCCAGCAACGTCAGCAGTGGATTTGACATGCCAGGCTTTAAAAACAAAAAGCACACTTTATTTTGGCAGCCTGGCTCAATTACATTTTAACATGAGCGAAAAACAAAACTGTTAAAAACCCTGGACTGCGTTTTGAAAGGATTTCTAAAAACTTGGTCTTTCAGTGGTCCACACATCCACAGGCATCACTGCAAACCTCTTTTTACAAAATGTATGGTATATTACATTTCTTTCTGGGCTGGAGAGTACTGATGTTTGTAGTGTAGAAGCAGTGTGCTAGCCGCACTCACCTTGAATAGAGATAATAGGGTGTTCTTGGTGGGTACACTCTAGCCTGCTCTGTGGTTGTAAGCTTGGGCTGGGCTCTGTGGGAAATGTGGGCTTTTGGGAGAACACAGCAGGGATGCCAAAAGAGAGCAGACAGAGGAAAAGGCCAGACACAGCCAGGGAAACTAGGTTCCGTGGCAACGCTGACATGGTGACTGAGGCCAACCTCTCCTCTAGCTGGCAAGGTGGGCCTCTGGAATGCACCTGGAAGATAGGAAACAGGAGTTTGTAATAAAACATTACCAGACTCTGACCTTTTAATAATGGAATAAAATGTGCAATAACAAATACTTAATTTAATGCCCAATAAATACTGGGTAATTTTGTAATGCAAGGGAGGCGAAGCTGGAATGCTTCCAGCACATCTTCTCTGACAGCCCATGAGGCAAAGCTCTTTGCACTTAGAAAAGCTGATGAATTAACATTGCTCTCAAATATATCAATTCAAAGTGACTTTACTGGAGCTCCTTAGACAACATTTTTTATTTTCACAAGAAAAAATAAATATTTATGGCCTCTGTACCAGAAGAGTAAATGTGGCTAAACACAGAGTGGAAAAGCATATCTAACTTTACTCACACCTTTAAAGAAAATGTTTCCAGTTCACATAAAAACATTTTTTTAAACTGCTGGGATAGGAGGACCTGGTGTTAAACAGCTCCTGACCGAACATGATACCTTGAATAAAATTTCTTTGCACAAATTGATATTTAAAACTTCTTAAAGACCAGAGCAGCTGTGTGTATGAAATGCACTTTGATGTGGAGGAGTTTTAATATCAGGGCTGATCTTATTAGATGCATGGGGAGGCATGACATCTTTATTCAACTTGCTGCAGCCACATTACGCCACTCAGCAGTTAGCTGAATCACGGCTCACTCAGAAGGAAGCTGCCTGTCAATCTCTACACAGAAAGTAAAGAACTGCCAAGTGCTAAGTGCTCTGCTCTCCATGTGTCACAGCAGATAGGCCTTAATGGGAACCCAATAATCATGCCTGAATAAAACTATAGGCCAAAGACACGGAGGATAAAATTAACCCTCAGGCTTTCCATATGTGGGCTATTATGGAAGATAAGAACACATTTTCTTCCCTATATTCACCTAATTTTTGAATGGTCCCCTTTCAGCACCGCCCACGGTCAACTCTGCACTCTTATATCTAGTCTATTGATACTAAGCTGAAGTTTAAACAAGACTGATGATGTACTCATATGAGACCTGCACTACTGATATGATCCCCCCGAATAATAATGTTGGTGTAACCCAGTGACAATACAGGGTTCCAATGACTTAAACTTGTATTAAAACAGGGTAATATCCCTTTAGGAAGATCAGCCAATCAGGAGCGATAGTCAAGCCTCATGCTGAACATGTAATATCCCTTTAGGAGAATCAGCAAATAAGGAGTGATAGTTCCGCCTCCAGCTGAACATGATTGCGTTTTGTGTGTGTGTGAGAAAGATAGAGGAGACGTGCGTGAGTTTGGCGACCAGAGAAAAGAGAAGAAATTTATAGAATTAAAGTTAACAGAATAAAAAAAAAAGTGAGTGTATTAGCAAGCTAAGGAAACACTACAGAAGACAGGATAAGGAGGAGCAACTGGGATGTTTGGAGAAATCCCGGTTTTCACCTCTTTTGTCTCGGTAAGCTAGTGAACTGTTGATGCTAATACAGTGGTGTGAAAAAGTGTTTGCCCCCTTCCTCATTTCCTGTTCCTTTGCATGTTTGTCACACTTAAGTGTTTCGGAACATCAAACCAATTTAAACAATAGTCAAGGACAACACAAGTAAACACCAAG
>JAFFST010045017.1:6755-18751 GCA_022414735.1 Noturus placidus | reverse complement strand
GATGTTTTTGATTTTTTTTCACCTTTAATAATAAACACCTTCATTTACAATTTGCATTTTGTGTTTACTTGTGATGTCCTTGACTATTGTTTAAATTGGTTTGATGTTCCGAAACACTTAAGTGTGACAAACATGCAAAGGAACAGGAAATGAGGAAGGGGGCAAACACTTTTTCACACCACTGTATATACATATATACACACAGGGGACAGGACAACTTCACCGCATCCAAGGGACGATGGACGGGGCCATGTACCGTCAAATCTTGGGTGAGAACCTCCATGCCTCAGCCAAGGCATTGAAAATATCAAGCAATTACTAAGTCATCACCAACTACTAAGTCATGTTTTGCAGAGCGGTCAAATACTTATTTCCCACATTAAAATGAAAATCAATTTATTACATTTTTGACGTGTTTTTCTGGATATTTTTTGTTGTTATTCTGTGTCTCACTGTTCAAATAAACCTACTATTAAAATTATAGACTGATCATTTCTTTGTTAGTGGGCAAACGTACAAAATCAAATACTTTTTTCCCCCACTGTGTGTATATATATATATATATATATATATATATATATATAATTTTTTTTTTCATAAACAAATAAATCACTCTGTGTTATGCTGTTATATAAAATAATCCAAGACTGAATGGTGTGATGAAGTGGAGTTATGAGGTTCAGATATACTTATACCAGAGTCTTTTATTCCTCTTATAACACAACAATTATCCAATGATTACACTATTATATTTATTAATAACCTTCAGGTCATACTTTTTATCAATTTATATTTATATTTATTGTTTTTGATCGTACACGAAACGAGTCATTTTCTGTTCTCACTTACGTTATAGCAGCAATAACATATAACAAAAGTCTTTCCCTCACCAGCCCTCTGTTTACTCTCTCTCTCTCTCTCTCTCTCTCTCTCTCTCTCTCTCTTTATTCTCTCTCCTTTACTCTACAGCAAAGAAGTGTAAAACTGCAAGTTAAACGTTAGACCTTACCTCTGACTGTTACAAAGCACCGACACTGGAGACTCCTACCAGACCTGTCACACAAACATCTCCTTACAGAAAACGTCACCGTGTTTCTACGCAGCATCCGCTGCACAGGTGTATGTGAATGAGCCGTTACTATAGAAACAATAACGTGTCAGAACGAGCACGTTAACATAAACCCGTGACTTGCCTTGAAGGCTGGAACAACTGTCTGCGTTGATGTTACAGAGAATTAATCAACCAATCGGATTAGAGACAGGGGCAGGAAGTGTAGTCAAATTTGAAAACAACGGGACACTGTAAATAGAAACAGTGTCTCGATGTTGTGTCCTAAGAGAAAAAGAGAGAGGGAGAACGAGAGAAAAAGTAAGGGAAGCCGAGGTCTGTAGATGCCCGGGGTTTCTCTCATCTCCTGCTGCGATAATTATGTTTCTGAGAAGACAATCTGTTGAGTGCCACAGAGGATTAGCTGAAAAAAAACCCTGTGTGTGTGTGTGAGAGAGAGAGAGAGAGAGAGAGAGAGAGAGAGAGAGAGAGAGAGAGACCGACCAACCGACCTGGTGGAGCGAGTGTTAAATATTTGTATATTTAGCTTTATCTATCTTGAATTTAATCACGGAATTACAGAGAGTTGCATTTTTCAATAAGCAGTGCAAAATACACAATTAATATCATTACGTTAACCTTTGACCCTGATCTCAGATCTCTCACGGTATTAAACATCAGCAACACGTTGCATTCATCTGTGGTTACGATAATCTGTTAAATGTACGGTTTCAAAACAACAAAAGGATAAAGCTAAATACTCCACCTTTATTAAAGTGCAATATTACATGTTCTGTTTATTTCTCACTAGTACAAATAGCGTCTGTTTCCTGGTTCAGTGTTGGCACCTTCCTTCTCTTTGTACTCTGTTAACTCGGCGCTGTCTTTCTTGGGTATTTTTGCTTTCTCTCTTCTTAAGAATCGTAACCTGGAGATTCTCTAGTTTCAAATCCCAACAGTGTGAAAATATGTAGAATGTAACTTAAAGAAACAAAACAAAACAAAACAAACAAACAGTGGTTTAAGACATGGCTTTAAAGGGTATTATGTGGCTGCGAAAACCCCGTTTGGAAAATTGGAATGATCAAGAGTTTTTGATGTGTCCGGGACAGTTGTAAACTAGCTTGAATCCTATTTTATGGACCATTCCCAGTTTATTTCTGAGGGTGGTTATAGCTCTGATTTTAGCTCTGTACTCACTGGTGTTCCTCAGGCTCTGTTTTAGGCCCTTTTACTTTTCAACATTTATTGATCTCCAATTAGGTTTCCGTCATCAAATTCTCAAAGCTGTTCCACTGTCTTTATTTGTTGATGGCTCTGTTCTGGAGACTCAAAGTATAATGAGGAACCTTGGAGTGATTTTTTGATGCCAGTCTCACATTTGATTCTTTTGTTCAGAGCACCGTTAAAGCATCTTTTTTTTTTTTTTTTTTAACCTCAGATGTGATAAAATGGATCACCTGGCATTGTGGGTAAGCAGACAATAGAGATGACTTCGCAGAGAGAGAGAGCAAAAGTGTGTGTGTGTGTGTGTGTGTGTGTGTGTGTGTGTGTGTGTGTGTGTGTGAGTGTGAGGGGAATGCATTAGTGAAGTATTGATTCTGGTGACACGGCTATCAGCTGTGGCTGCCACTGAAAAGGTCACACCTTCTGAATCCAAACACAGAGAGATAGAAAGAAAAAGAACGACAGAAAGAGAAATGAGAAATGTGTGTGCTGAGTGTGAAAGCCGCCTTAAATCCGATGGCCTGGGTGATTAAGAATAAGGTTTATTGTGCTGTTCTGCGATGCACACACACATCCATCTGTCCCATTACTGTTCCAATACTGTGTGTGTGTGTCATGTGGACCGAGATATGACAAGCATTCTGCTGCATCACTGTGAACACACACACACACACACACACACACACACACTAATAATAATAATATAAAAAATGTGCACACATGAACACAAATATAGACCACACAAATATTCTGATCTGTGTCTGTGTGTGTGTGTGTGTGTGTGTGTGTGTTTTTAATCTGAGAAGCATTGTAGAATAACCCTAATAGTTTGACATGATGTTTCATTCCGTCTCTCTCTGCATGAGACATCAGTACTGACAAATGTCAGCTTTTGAGAGTTTTTGTAAACGGTTTAAATGACGAAGTCGTTGCCATAGGAACCGTGTCGCACAAACAAATGGTAAACAAATCCATACAAAACAGAAAAGGAACTAGGTGAAGACTAATATTTCTGGAATTCGAATGCTAAATACGGCAGGAAGCATGACTCGTGCAGCAGCAGTAGCTGAACTGCACCGTGCCCGATTGTTAGCGTATTTACGGGAGCCTTGCTACTCCAGCACTTACAGTAATGATGTGACCCTGATAAAGGAGTAAGCGGTAGAGGATTGATGGATGGATGGATGGATGGATGGATGGAAAAAGAAACAACGAGAAAAACAACAACATGACAATGTCATTCGTGTCATGACCTCATGTTTGTTTTGTAATCATCAGACTGAAACAGGACGGTCGTTATGTTTACTGGAATATCTTCGTATCTTTCCATTGTCTGAACAAACAAAGAAAAGCATCATCATAAATTTTCTAAATCAAATGTCTTTTTGTTGTCAGTGTTTTTTACTATGTTATTTTTAAGTGATAAAGATTTGCCCCAAGTGGCACTGGCACTGTCCACTCATTCACTTAAGAAGCATGTTAAAGAGACACGTGGGACACACGGAACTAATTAATGTCCAGGTAAAGCCCACAGTGCCGGCTCTAGACGGACTCATTAGCTATAAAAAGAATCCAGACTGCCACGGCTGAGCGATCACAAGCCTTATTAAAAGTACTTTTTTTCCCGATGATGATGATGATGATGATTCACTGAAAACATCTGAGCAGGAGCCATGTCTGGTTCAGGAAACGTACCACATGCTAGAAAACGTCTTAAATCTTCAGTTTTCACATTCACACAAAGACGAGTTACTGTTACCTCCTGGAAGTCGATTAGTTTCCAATAACAGCATGGTCCGAAGTGTATTATTCCGCTTATACCACATTTCCTGTTCTCACTTAAGTTATAGCAGCTGTAAACAGTCATTCCTTCACCAGCCCTCTCTTTATTCTCTCTCTTAGTTAATAATATATTTTTTTTTAATGTTAGCTTTTTGTGTTACTGAGAAAAACTGCAGATGACTTTTGATGACCAATTCTAGTATTTACCTCACTGTGGTTTAATACATTTTGTCCTACATTAGTGTGCAACATTTCCATACGTACAATGTTTAGCTAGCTACATTACCTGTAAAATATCATACCATTAATGTTACAGGGTTTCTAACTAAGTGGAGAACATTTTGGAGATATGAAAAATTTCCATCTTGACATCAGAAGCATGACGTATGATAATCTACATATAATTTTCAGCAAAACAAGCTTTACACTTCCTACAAGCGGTCGCCATGACCATCGGGTCACCAGGGGGCGCCATCCTTGTGTTGTGAAAATGATAGAACTGCAATTTACGCAACTCTAAATTACATCAAAACATTGCAATAAGCAGCATTCGTATCTATCAGGGGTGAATAAAGATATATGTATTAAAATAACCTCATTTATAGACATTAATTAAATAACTGAGATTGTTGAATTGTTATAATCATATAAACAAGATTAGATTGTTCATTTTAAAAACTTTTTAAATAAAAACCCTTAACACAATTGGTGTGTTTTTGTCAGAAAGAGTTCCATGTAGAATTTTTTTTTTTTTTTTTTTTTTTTCTTTTAATTAATAAGTACATCAGACTGAGGGTGACACAGAGGGGAGTAGTGTCACAGCTCCAGAGTACGATCCTGAGCTCGGGTTAGTGTCTGTACGGAGTGTCGCATGTTCTCCATGTCCATGTGGGTTTCTTCTGGGTTCTCCGGTTTCCTCCAACCTCCCAAACACAGCAGGTGAGAATAAAAGAGTAAGTGTCTGTGTGTGTGTGATGGTGTGTGATGGTGTCTTCTCGCTCCACGATCATTATACCTGGAATAAACTGACCAGGATCAAGCAAACAGCAGTTAAATAAATCACATAACACTGACTATAAAGCTGCAAGATTACCATATAAGCCTCAGTTTCTTCCGTAAAAGACAAATATTGATATAAATAAAACATGATAATAAACAAGGAAATTCATGGTAAAATACATATTTTGAAACCTGAATTAATGATCAGGTTTGAGTTTTCCACCTTATACTGTAGGTCTCTGAGGAGATTTTTAATCACTGTGGTATTATCTGGAGTCGAATAGAAATTGGAACAAAACACAGAAGTAAATGCCATCAGGAAATCCGAATGAAATAAAAAAAGTCCATTAATCACCTGTATTTTTAGAGATGTCCTCTTTTTTTTTTAAAGATGACTTTACCTGATTTGGGCTGTATTACGCTGTGATGTAAGCCCCGCTCACTGCTTCATTTTTAGATTAATCTCCATAAAAGCGAGCCGTGTGATTGGACACGCTGCAGGATGAAGTGGTGCTACCTGAGGATAGAGGCGAAGGATTTCTGCATTTTATCAAATCTGCTCATTATGGAGAGAATATTGCCGGTAGAAATGCATCCTGATAGACCTCTTTTTATTAAAGAGTGTCTTAAAAAAAACTTTTCTTTCTTTAATGTGGAATTGGAAAAGGATTTGAGTCTCATAAAATGTTCTCATCAAACCCATGAGTTCAGACCTGATTCATGCAGAAACTTCTCAATTTTTTTAATGACAGCTCTGCTTCAGTGCCTCGTCTCAATGTGAAATTTACCGTCCAAACTGTTTGTGCAGTGAAGCATTCACAGGAGGAACCACATGGAAAACATGAAGCCACATTCATGCACATCGGACACGTCGATGGGTTTCTTGCGTGATGCATTTAATAATAATAATAATGAGTCTTTATTGATCACATATACATAGTGAAATTATTTTCTTCACATACCCCAACATGTCAGGAAGCTGGGATCAGAGTGCAGCGCCCCTAGAGCAGAGAGGGTTAAGGGCCTTGCTCAAGGGCCCAACAGTTGCAGCTTGGCAGTACTGGGGCTTCAGCCCCCGACCTTCTGATCAGTAACCCAGAGCCTTAACTACCAAGCTACCACTGCCCACTTTACTGACATGCTTTTATCCATCTTCAGTAAATATATGATACTGGACAGAATCGCTGTGGTTTAAATGACTTATTTGTTTATATTTTGTAAAGTGGAACCAACAAATGTCCTTAGAAAATGTTCAACATAACGCAATATGATAAATACTATCTGGGGAATCTGAGGGATTGTTTAGAATTCCTTCTGGAGTAGGCTGGATCGGTTAATTTCTTTTGGAGCAGGCTGGATTGATCAGTTTCTTTCGAAGTGGGCAGAATTGGTCTGAATGCCTTCGGGAATAGACAGAATTGGTCAGAATTCCTTCAGGAGTGTGCGGGATGGGCTGGAATTCTATGGGTAGCAGGAAGGATTGGTCAGAATTCTTTCAGGAATGCGTAGAATTGGTGAGGATTCCATCAGGAGTTGGCGGGATTGGTCAGAATTCCTTTGGAAGTGCATGAGATATTGGTTAGGATTTCTTTGGGAGTGGACAGAATTGGTTTTGAACTCCATTAGGAGTGGGAGAAATTGGTCAGAATTCCTTGACAATTAGGCAGGACTGGTCAGAATTCATTTGGAAAACCTTTGCTCAGATTCAGAGATTGCTCAGAATTCCTTCAGGAAGTCTAAAGATTGGTTAGAATTCCTTTCGGAGTGGGCGGGATCGGTAAGATTTCTCTTGGGACTGGGCGGGATCGGTAAGATTTCCTTTGGACTGGGCGGGATCGGTAAGATTTCCTTTGGACTGGGCGGGATCGGTAAAATTTCTCTTGGGACTGGGCAGGATTGGTAAGATTTCCTTTGGACTGGGCAGGATCAGTAAGATTTCCTTTGGGAGTGATGAGAATTCCTTCAGGGTCATGTGGGTGTGGGATTTTAAACCCAGTCCTGTGCACACCTTTAGCCTGTGCGACGTGTCTCAGGGTCATACGTGCTGTTCCCTAATGAGCTCCTCCTGACTCCGTGTCCCGACCTTGCAAACTTTTCCTCCCGAGCACAATCCGAGTTTGTAGAATTTACAATGCTATCCTGTAACATCCGTTATCCCCAATATGTTAATGTGCCTCTTAAACAAACCCCTCTCGAGTGTAAACTCCAGCTCTGTGACAGGACTGCTCACTCAGCTCGACATGATCCGGCTCGATTTATGGCTTTTAATTTCCATACTAAGCGAGCTGGGTCTCCCTCGGCCGCCTACTCCTCAGCACATTACTGCTGTTACCATTCTTCTTCCTCTTAACGGCGTCTTTAACCTTCTCCTGCTTGTTTGGGGTCAGGCCGTGTTTCTCCCAACATTCCTCACTGCCACCTGGAAAAATCATCCGTCAGACTCTGAAACAACTCGCTCGGTCTTACTCAGGCGAGAAATTCTCACATGCAGTGATGAGGAGGACGACAACAAGTAATAAAGTAATTTTTCAATCAGATTTCGAATCATTTTTGTTCACAGTTTATTGACTGATGTTGAGTTCTGTATCGTGATTGTCGGCAGGTGTTGATTAGTTTTCTATAACAGCAGCTCAGACAGTTGATGCAAAAGTTTAACGACATCTTCAGGACGGAAGAGTTTACACTTTTCGTTGTAATGTAGGTCAGAATATGAGCTGACTTTTTTTTCGGCAACTACAAACTTTTGCTGTGGTATAAGAGGAATCAAACACTTTGTGTTGCTGTGTAGGTAACTGTAACAGTAACTCTGCGTCATCACACTGACCCTGCCATTGATTATTTTCCTTTAACAGCATGGCCCAGAGTATTTTATTTCTCCCTCATGCATTTATTCTTGTGATTAGTCACCTTTTTAATGCTATTTAGGGTCAAATTGTAAAAAAAACAAAAAACCCACACACAGATACTGTATCACTGAGTGTTCTTTTTATCTGTTTATCCGTTCGGCTCATAATCATGTCATCGCTGTTGTGTTTTGTTGTGTGATTTTTTGTTGTTGTTGTGTGTGTGTCCCATGCACGGCGCATGTGGATTTGGTAAGACAGGAAGTGGTGCTTAAGAGGAAGGAAGCAGGTCCTGAATCAACTTGACGACCATCTGTACAATCACATGAACCCTGTACAGCAGCGGCAGATCGGCCACAGCGTGCACCGAATCCCTAACGAGCATGTCACACTCGGGACGCCAATAAATCTCCAAAGCCTCACTGCAGGATGCCACGCAACCCCCGCTTTGTTTTTCCTCTGTAAACACCATTATGTTTTTCTCTTTTCATTCACATGCAGTGATGCAGAACATCGCGATGACAAAGTCGTTCATAATACGCACTGGTTACTGCACTGCGATGCTGAAATATCGATCCCGATTGGTCAGGAGTGTTGATTGAATTTCTGTAGCATCAGGAAGTCACACTTGTGCTCAGTCAAGTACTTTATCGTTTCTATAGCAACAGCTCATTTACAGGAACTTAAACAGACTTTTAAAAAGTCATTGATATGGTGACATTTACTGTAATTTATGTAACACTTATGGAAGGAGTCTCCAGTGTCGGTGACTTCTCAGCTTTGTTGTGTTATTAACTCCAACAGAAGAAAAATAAAGGACCATGAGGGAATGACTTCTTATAGCTGCTATAACGTAAATGATAACTATAAATGGATAACAAGCACATGGCGTTTTTAATAAACAAAAACTACACCATTGTAATCGTTGGTGAATCGCTGTGGTATAAAATAGAATGACACAGTGTTAAAATCTTTACCAAATAAACAAAATTCCCTTTGTTTGTTTCCTTTGTTTGTACAAAGCTCAATTTCCTTTGGACTTACTGAATACTTTGTTTTAAAGGTCTCATTCATCATATTTACGCACATCCGAGGTCAAAAAACACTTTAATGTGCTCATAATTTAAATTTCAGCATTACTTTTAACCCCTTAGTGTCAAAAACGATTCGTTAAATGATCCGTTCTAAAGGATTCATTCTAAACTCCTCCTTGCAGAGAGCATACTCTGCTCTGATTGGTCAGATTTTCCAGTCTGTTGTGATTGGTCTACCACTGTCAGTGTGTGTTGAAAAGGAAACGCTGTTTCAGCTCCGTCTGTTGGGAGCAGCCGATGTAGACCAGAGGCGGGGCTTTTTGTTACAAACCTATGTAGGTTAGTACAGGAAGTAAAGTCTGGAATCACTAACGATTCATTTCAGCTGTTCGGAATCGATTCCTTCTTTTGGGAGTCAGTAACTCTGTTTATCGTGCACTTTGATTTTTGAAACTTTACAGACTTTTTACATTCACAAACAGCTCTATAACACACTACATGAAAGGTAATATCTGAAAAACCATAAAAGGTGCACTTGAAGGAGTTATGGAGTAATACGCTCAACATAAGATGACTGACTTGGATCTGGGAATACGTTCACTGTTATAGAAAATTTAAAAAAAATTCTAATCAAATACTTGAGAGGAAAAGAAGGTGAAAACAATGTGATGAGGTGCGAAATGTTCTTCAGTGATTTAGTTTTCTGTCAGTGTACGTCAAATCAGGAAGTCAGTCAGACAGGAAGTCGTACATAACTCTGAGAGCTTTCCCTCTGTAGAGAGTGAGAGAGAGAGAGACAGAGAGAGATGGATAGAAAGAGAGAGGGATGCTCTGATGGATGTGAGATTTAAATTACACACAACTGTGAGGAGAAGAACAGCAGGAAGATGGAATGATCCAAGACAATGACAACAAAACAACCACGCATATAACACAGAGAGAGAGAGAGAGAGAGAGAGAATCAGGAGCTCTAGCTCAACACTGGAGATAATAATAATAATAATAATCCATTTGTATAGCGCTTTTTTACAATGGTACATTGTCTCAAAGCAGCTTTACAGAAATATCTTTTTTTTTTTTTACATTTACAAGTGACTTACTAATGAGAGCACATTCACACACCAATGGTAGCAGAGCTGCCAGCTTGCCATTGGGGGCAACTTAGGGTTCAGTGTCTTGCCCAAGGACACTTCGGCATGTGGAGTCAGCCGGGCCGGGATTCGAACCGCCAACCCCACGGTTAGTGGATTAGTGGACAACCCGCTCTACCGACTGAGCCACAGCCGCCCAAATGAACAGCTCATTAAATCATCTTGTCATGAATTAACACCACGTCCTGCAGTGATTTATGGACGTAATGATGAGCCCAGGACGAGGAAAATGATCTGTTGTTCTCTCCTGCTCAATGTGAAGGGGTTTTTGTGCTTATTATGTTTTCGTTCATGAATTAATTCATCAGTTACACTCCGTAAATATGTATGGTGAAGGTTTTGGGGTTTTTTTTAAGTAAAGCACACTAAGATGATAAAGGTTTTGTTTTTCCTCTGGAGTAATGAGCTCACCTCCCTCTCTCTCTCTCTCTCTCTCACACACACACACACACACACACACACACACACACACACACACACACACATGTTAAATAAATGAACGCGCATATATAGATGATGGCTATAGATCTACTCAGCTTTGAAGCTTTTGTCTGGTTGTTCAGTAATTATGCAGAAGTGAATCTCTTTCATTCCACTTGCGCCATCTTTGAAATATGGCCTGATTTTATTTCAGACCAACACAACATGCAGTCGAGGATCAAAGCATTGACTTTAATGTGAAAATAAATAATAGAGAGGCAGAAGAACAACTTCGAGTGCTGTGCTAGTCAGCGAATCGATGACGCCGAGTTCAAATCGTCTTACGTTCAGGACTGTCTTGTTCCTCTTATATCACAGCAATATTACTGACACTGGAGTCTCCTTCCATAAATGTGACATAAACGTCTCCTTACAGAAAAATCAGTGGACATCACTGTGAACGAGACGTTACTATAGAAACGATAACGTATTAGAATGGTGTTAATATAAACCTCCACTATTGTCAGAGCTGCTGTTAAAGAGAATTAAGCAACACTTTCCTTCTGACCAATCACCATCCAGACTGGATGTTGTTGTCATGTGTGTGTGTGTGTGTGTGTGTGTGTGTGTGTGTGTGTGTGTGTGTGTGTGTGATTGTTGTGTAAGATTAGGGTCTTTCAGATGTAACTGGGACAGGATTAATCTATCATGTTTTGATATTTTTCATCACATGGTTTTTCATTATTGACGCGGCGTCTGAACAGGTGCCGGATGCTCGTCTGCCGGGCGTCTGAGGCAAGGAGAACATGCACGCACGGACACAGCGAGCACATTAGAGCGGGAATGGAAGCCGAACAGACAGACGGAAATATCTGACCTACATCTCACAGCCTTTCCTAAAAAACTGTGCTGCAGCACCTGTCGCCCAAACACATGTCCAGTTTGACAGAGAGAGAGAGAGAGACAACAAGAGATGGATGAGGATGTACATTGAGAAATGTAGATTAATATATTATAGATATGAGACACGAACATGATGATTAGATAGACAGACAGACAGACAGACAGACAGACAGACAGACATGTTATCAGTTAATGCACGAAAAGCTGTGTTGTTGATTGGTTAACAATATCAGCATGACACTTATTCCTGGGTGGTGAACAATAAAGGTTATGTCATACAGTATAATGTTTAAAGAGATAGCGAGTGGGGTGAAAGGGTGGACACACACACACACACACACACACACACACATACACACACATATACACACACACACACACACACACATACACACACAGGGAAAGTTTGCACACCAGGCTGCATTTTCTGAAGGTCATAGCTGAAGAGAAGAAAGAATGAAGCAATCCTGAGAAAGATCTAAACATATTTATTTGCATAATTATGGCATTGTTGTTGTTGTTGTTGTTGTCGATGAGAGAGCCAAAATCTGCAGACATTCTGAAGGGATTGTTGCTTAAAAAAATAAAT
>JAFFST010045016.1:22610-42393 GCA_022414735.1 Noturus placidus | reverse complement strand
TTATTTCACTGTGTTATACAAATTTAGGTCTGCAAGTATTGTTTATTTTATTATTATTTTTTTTAATTCTTTATATAAATGCGGGTCTTTGTGTACAGCGGATATTCTAGTTGCTGATGTTGCTATTTGTTGTCTGACGTCCAATTTCTTTCAATAAAGATATTTAAAAAAAAAAAAAAAAGTTCTCATTTTACTTTCAGTATAATAGGAGGTCCTTACATCAAACAATGGGACAGGTAACAACCAAGGTGGGATACGTGAAAGCACGCATTGTAGTGTTTGCCTATTTAAATAAAATGGCGGCGCTTCAACTGAGATAGGAATGGTGCAGTTTTCGCTACAGCTTCATCGATTATATAAAAGATTACACAGCATCGTATAATTTATTTGCACGCATGACTCAAGGCTTTTGGACTTTTCGAAGAGCTTCATTAAACCTGACTTATATTATATAACCCGTTCCAGTTTTTTCCCCAATATGATTTAAATTGCCAACCAAATGTAGCCTAAGCTGAAAAAATCTGTAAACATCTCCAACAAGCTTTCAGACTTGAAAGAGAAAAGCAAACAACTTGTTAAAGTATTTTAATGAGTGATTAGTAGAAATAAAGACATCATTTTATTCTACATTCTTCCATCAGTTCATAAATATAGAATTTGCTAAGCAACGAAACAATGTCGTGTATAATAATAAATCAGGTTTCACTATTTAGAAGCTGCTTGCTTTACAATGCCTCCACCTTGCTATGGGCAATGTAGGTATGTCCCCATTAAATAGCTTCTTAGTTGTGATTTGATTCTATATTTCCTTCTGAAGCCGGACGTCAGAGTGATGACGTGTTGAACTGTTTGACTAACTTACACAACAGCCAATAGCATTTGAGATATGCCACACCATTGCCTGATCTACACAAACCTGACAGTAGCTTAGTGAGCTAGCTAAATATGGAGAACAGCAAAGAGATTAACAAGAACCTTGTACTTCGATCAGTGTATAAAGATGGAATCATGTTCTTGCTCAGTCTGAGAAAATGACATATTCAGAATTGAAGAGCACTGAAGTTGGCCAAAGACCTAGAAAAGTGTCTGCCACATAACTGTGATCCACCCACTTTAAAAACGAATAAACTCCAATCAAGTGCAGGGAAATATACATTCAAAAAATCTAACTCTTGCTAACAAGTTACTACTGAAGAGCAAGACCCGCCTCCAGGGGTGGGGGTCTAGACAGCATTTAACTGGATGTTAAATAGTAGTTAGTCCCTCCAGGATCCAATCACAGAAATGAATGCAAAATCAATATTCAGAGGAGCTTGCAATTTCTCAAAATTACCACAAATTTTCCACAGATTTGAGCTAAGACGCATCATGTGATGTCATCGCAACACGCATTCAGTTGAAGCCCTCTTCGGTTCATGTGTGTACAGCTAAAAGGTCTCATTTACCAACAAACATCACTGCAAAAGAGCATTCAAAACCATTTTGTACAATTGCTAATTTTGCCAATTCAAGTGTTTTTCCGCAAAAAAAAAAAAAAAACACAAAAAAATCAATCTGCATTGTAAATTTTTTTCAAAAGCCGCAGGAAAATCGAGCATTTTTGGCTGCAACAATCACAAAAAACTCCTGTACGGACTGAGTAGTTGTACCTATATATAAATCATTACATTTTCTATCGTTTTTTGTTTGCAGGAAGTGATTACAAAATGAAAATTAGAACATAAAAGAGTTAGTCTAGAGCTGTTTGAGCTAATAGATTCGCTACAACCAACACTTTCTTTGATAAGTGTGTTTGATGTGATGGTGTGAGACAGACTGTCAGAGCTCCCACATTCACATGTCTCTAACAGCTAATCACAGTGTAGGTGGGCAGGCAGTTTGAACGCTTCAGTTTTGGAGAGTGACTTTTATGATCTCCCGTGCTCCGAAAGTGCCAAAATCCTAATCAGTTAGAAGGGTAAGTGAACCTTATACCATTTACTGATGAGGAAAATACAGTAAAGCAAATAACCAAGTTTGGGCTGTGCCCCTTGAAGTGGCCGGAAAAGTGAAAGGGTTGAAAAAGGTTTTTTTTAAAGTGAACATGCCGGGAAAGAAAAAGTTGTAGGAAGTTCAGTGCCGAAGTGAAGTGCATTATTGAAATCACACCCACACAAACTGTCTTAGAGATGTGCTGCTGACATCAGCATTGTAGCAGCTGTCTCAGAGATCTCGCAGTCACCTTTCTAAAAGCATCCTGGCATTTACCTCAGCACCAATCTATAAACTTTACTGCGTCAATGCTAGACTAAAAAAAATAAGAGTGCAACGTAAGCCAGTGTTATTCACTAAGTTGAACCTGAGTCATTGTGTGGAGGAAGTGATGGGTATACACTCGAGCGTGGGTACACTGTGCTGCAGTGCAGTTTTGTACAGTTACACGCAGACTTTTAGCTAAAGCTTTTGGTCAAACTGACTTGCATTTAACCACCCGCTGGCACCTCTGGAACAGGACGGGGATAAGTGCCTTGCTTAAAAGCTGTGAAAAAACCCATACTTTCACATGCTGTCCTCTAGCACTCAATTAAAAATCTTGTATGATAGCACTACTTGTATTGTTCTCTGCTTGATATATATCGCTTTGCTTGTATTTCCTTATTTGTAAATCACGTTGGATAAAAGCGTGATGAAGAAATGTAAAATAACCTAAAACCTAGTATTTTTCCTGTTAGTCATTTTATGTTAAACCCAAGAGTGTTGTTCAGAGAGGGCTCCAAGTAGAACAGTAAGCTATCCAGAGAACCTCTGAGGAATCCTGTTCCCAGTGCTTTATAATGGTTTAAAAATACTTTTCAAATATTTACTGAAATTTTGAGACCTGCTGCATGGTAGCGTAGCAGGTAGAGTTGCCACCTCGCATCCCTGATTCTATCCTGAGCTCGGGTTACTGTCTGTGTGGAGTTTCACATGCTCTCCCTGTATCCATGTGGTTTTCCACATCATGACATGGAGGCAATCAGCCTGTGATACTGCTGAGGTGTTATGGAAGCCCAGGTTGCTTTGATAGCAGTCTTCAGCTCATCTGTATTGTTGGGTCTGGTGTCTCTCAGAGATTCTCTATGGGGTTCAGGTCAGGCGAGTTGGCAGGCCAATCCAGCACAGTTATACCATGGTCAGCAAACCAGTTACTAGTAGTTTTGGCACTGTGGGCAGGTGCCATGTCGTGCTGGAAAAGGAAATCAGCATCTCCATAAAGATTGTCAGCAGATGGAAGCATGAAGTGATCTACAATCTCCTGATAGACACTGCATTGACTCTCGACTTGAGAAAACACAGTGGAACCTTGATTTCCAAATGAAATGGAAAATTTACTTTCATCTTCCCCATGATTGTGGTTGTGTGTACTGACCCAGACTGAGCGATTAAAGCCTCAGGAAAACTTTGCAGGTATTTTGAGTTAATTTGCTGATTAGAGCTCTTCTCACGTCGACATTTCTGTATTATAAATTCTTTATTCTAATATTTTGAGATACTGGCTTTTTGATTTCCGTGAGCTGTAAGCCGTAATCATTAAGATTTTTTTTTTAAATGGCTTGAAATATTTCATTTAATGCATAGTGAATCTAGAATATATGAAAGTTCCACTTTTTGAATTAAATTACGGGAAAAAACTATTATTTTCCACAATATTCAATTTTTTTAGATGTAACTGTACAAGCAATAAAAAAATATTTTTAAAAACAATAATTCAATAAAAAGTCATGTTGTTCAAAACGATGATATCACGCTTTGCAATATTATTCTGTGAAGCAATATTATAAGCCAGTGAAGCAGAACGGCAAGAATTTTAGTGAGTGAGAAGAGAAGGTCCTTAAATAGTCTGTAGGTGGTAATCAATAGGCTGGAGAAGCTGAACACTGGTATGAGTTCCCAAATTTTGAGGCCGGACACAGATAAAATGTTAATCTACTGCACATAATATTTACAAAAAACTCGGTTTTCTGGGTTTTATAGCTTTGCAATAATTTTTGCAAAACTAGTTTTGCTTGTAATTGTGATTTTTTTTAGAAAACCAGTATTGATAAATATGTACAATTTTTGAAGGTTATGCAGTAAAGTTTTCTGTAACAACAAAAATTCTTCACAATTGAATAAAATTACATTTCTGCATCTGCTGACCACATAATTGGGTTTTTTTTACCCCCAGTATTTAAATTCTTATACTCTACAAATTTTCATACCTCAAGGACCATGGGCTAAATTAGAACATGCAAAAAATATTGAAACAGTCTGTAGTGCACTTCTAACCGACATTTTGTCACTGGAGCACTATTACATAGAATTCACATCAGACGAGTCACATAAAAAGGCGTATAGCAACCGTCCCTCTAGTCCACATCACATATTTTATGCATGCTCAACTGTTATAGAGAAAACGAACCCCCAAAACTCCAGTATCAGTGTCGATGAAACATGAGGGGTGGAGACAGTAGGGCTGTTAGGATGTTCGGATGTATTTACAACACAGTTCACTTAAAACCATGTCACAAGTTAATGAGACAGTGAACAAAATGCATTTACGTTGATTCTGATTATTCATAACAATATATTGTAGTAAAACACTTTCATGACGAAGTCATGACATCATTATATATAATGATTTCATAGAAAGTGTAAGTGTAGGCTTTGAATGAATCTGTATGGACTTAATTAAAGACAGAATGTCAAACAAGTGCAACATGACAGAAACATGGCCTTGCATGTTCTTAACAGAGAAAGGTCATGTGATTTCTTCTTTACTGTAGCAGCTGTGTTATGAATGAATACAATTTTTGTCATCATTATGAATCTAAAATAAATATTTCATGTTTAATACGATTCAACATGAAAAGTATGCAAAAGCTCTCAGAAATGACAATGTGGACCAGGCAGAAATTGTGTCTTTGACCACTCTGCTCTATACAGGCAGAAGGATAGTGTACAGTTGATACTACAAATCCATTCTTTAAAATTGACAGTTAGTATTGTTCTGGAGCAGGTCCTAATAATAAATAATAATAAAAAAGAAAGAAATAACAGTCTATCAGTAATTGCTACCAGTATTAAAGTCTTACTCTTTAATAATGTCATAATATCATGGACACTATACTGTAAAAACAGCACAGTCTCATCTGAGTCTGAGGTCACTTATAGTAAAAGAGTAGGGGTATAACCTGTTAAAATTGGGCTTTTTCTATCATGGCTCCCTAATAATTCCCATCATTGGCTACATCACTCTCTCCTCTCCACTAATAGCTGGTGTGTTGTGGGCACTATGGCTGCCGTCGCATCATCCAGGTTCATGCTACACACTGGTGGTCATTGAGGAGATCCCCCCCCCCCACACCTAAATATGTAAAGCACTCTGAGTGTCTACAAAAGCACTATATAAATATAACTGTAACTTGCTGCGTGTGTGTACCATGTGTTGGGATAATGTGTGTAGAGTGAGTGAGTGTAATGTATGTGGGATTTCTGCCTGTACCGGACAGAGACATATTTCTCTCTCTTTTGACCCTGGATGGTGTCATTGCAATCTGATATCCACCCACTCACAATGGCAGGAAAAACACACACACACACAAACACACACATACACACATAGCCGGAACCTGCACACACACATACATCAGCAAACGTGTCACCAGGTCACAGAGAAAAGGCTGGAGAAAATGGATTTGTGTTTTGACCTTGTGGGGACATTCCTACTTTCTGCATATCCACTTCTACAAACTAGCAGGTCTCAATCTTTTTTTTGAGTCGAACAATTTTCTTGTGCTGACAGTGTGAAGGCGTCAAGCAGAGCAACTGCACAAGGAACACATTAGCACACACACACACACACACACACACACACACACACACACACACACAGAAATTCAGCTATGTTGTTCTTCACTTGGCATTTACCATTCATTTGAGCATTACTGCAGCTAAATTTTGCTCCACAGCATGTCCTTAATGTCAGCAGTCAAAATGAAGTCTTTCAGCCCTTTCAGTTTTCAAAACTCAAGTTATGTGTGTGTTTGTGTGTGTGTGCATGTGTATGTGTGGAAAGGAATGGACAGAAGATGCTCCACACCCTCGAAAACATCCATGTCGTCCTATCAGAATGGATGCCTTTCTTAACACTTCCACTCCCTGAGCTCCAGATAGCATCTGTAGTAAACTGACAAGCAGCTTCATAAGCAACTAAAAATGGTAATCACATCTTCACTGCATGCCATTATTCCAGCTTAATGAAGTTCATTGAATACAGGCCTCTCCTAACACAGAGATGGAGCGTGATAACACAGAGCGGATGCATTTCAGGCTCTCTGCTGGGTTTCAGGCATCGTATTTAAGCTTTTTCTTGCATACTGATTTCTATTGTTACCAGGTGTATTTAATAATGCTTCACTGCTTTTAAAGAGTACGTACTGCTGCACAGATGCTTCTTCTATAGAAATAGCTATGACATGCATTTGACATGCATTTGTTCATTTGTTCATGTTCAGGAAACACTTTATTCTGGTCAGGGTGGATCCAGAACCGATCCCAGGAACAAGGTCTAAGAATTCACCCCAGACAGGACACCACTCTATCTCAGGGCACATGCACATTCACACACACAGTCACACCTTTGGGTAATTAAGCATAGCCAATCTGCCTACAAGAGGACACCCACACAGACAGATTTCCACATATCCCTCAAGTAGACAGACAGACAGACAGACAGACAGACAGACAGACAGACAGACAGACAGACAGACAGATAGATAGATAGATAGATAGATAGATAGATAGATCATTTCTGATAATAATAATAATACATCTTGCCTGTTTAAACTTACATAATATTTTACTGGGACAGGATTATTGTTATTAAATTACAGGGTGTCCTAAAAGTATCCATATACAGGGGAAATGAACACTTTTTAGTACAGTGTAAAGTATAACTTAAAAAAAAAAAAAATCCTCTACATGATTACAATTTCTTTGTAAACACACACGGAGTCGTCTCTCCCACTCATGACAAACTCGTGTCCATCACAACCTTGTGACAGCTTCCTGATCCAGCCATGAGAATAATTTCACCACGTTCTTTTTTGGCCAAAGCCGTTATTAAAGTCTATCTGACAGAACAATATATCATATTCACCAAGTAAGGAAAATTTTACAGGACATTTTGCTAAAAAAAATTTTAATAAAATAAGTGTTCATTTCCCATATGTATGGAAACTTTTGGGACACCCTGTATATAAACATTTATACCACAAATGCAGTGGAACAAAAAAACTTATCATGACAATTTTGTTGGTGCCATAAACTTTATATACAGTCTGTGGATGTATACGGTATAGTACCCCCTAGAGGCAGTCCTGTAATTTAATACTACTGTCTATTGTTTTTCTGTTGTGGAGCTCTTTTTTTCATGCTCTGGAAGACAACAGATGGTGTTATTATACCAAATTCATTGGATGGATCTGTACTGAAAGTCAGGAGTCTTTATAATGAGAATCCAGATATAGAGAATCAGCATATATGGCTCTGTGTGTGTGTGTGTGTGTGTGTGTGTGTGTGTGTGTGCGCGTGTGTGTGTGTGCATGCTCCCTTCCTGATGGTCTGGTGAGTGCAGACAGGAAGTTCGGGCTTTTCCCCCAACCTCCCAAAACACCACACACAGATATTTATAGCCAGACTACACAGTGCCACATATTCACTCTCCACTCACCTAGCTCTCCCCTCCTCCTTTCCTCAATCCTTCCTCCTTCACCTCCTCTTGAGTGACCGAGTGGGAATGTTTACATATCCTATCTGTCTCTCCTCTAAATCTTACTATAATTTAAACACACACAATCAACAAATGATTATTTATTTATTTTATAAAAAAAAACTGTTTTAATATGTGTAAAATGTTTTTTTTCTCTTTTTTTTTCTTTACTGTATTTTCCACTGGCTTTAATTCACCTTCACTGTTATGATAGGCGTGTTTTCCATGTTTCCATGGTGGACTGTGTTTGAAGCTTGCCCTGTCTATCTGTGTGTGTGAACCTTCATCCCTCTGTATTTACTAAGAGTCTTAGGTTGAAAGGTCAGATTTGACCGACAAACACTTGTCATTAAGCTCACCTTTTATTAGCTGTCCTCTGTTTAATCACATAGATTACATTTTAAACCAATGGTCAAATTATTTGTTGCAACCCTTAAACAGTAACATCAATATTATTTTCCAAAGTAAAAGCAAGCCTAAAATATATTTCTTTCTGTACTCTCGTGGTTAAACTGATCACTGCATGTATAGTGTATTTCTTTTGTAAGAAACAAAAACCCAGGACTACACACAAATCAGAAAGTGTCCACAGCAACGCCTGCACATATTCCACACGACCATTCTTGACCTTTTTGGCATCCCAGTTTCTGAACATGGCCATTGGTTCCATATTTCAATTCATTGTTCGCATTCTCTGGGCTTTAGGGTCACCTGCTTCCAATTTGTAGTTTCAGGATATTTATACTCCTTTGTTTATAGTGTTCTCTGCTAGGTCTTGATTTTACAATTATTATAGCCTGAACCATTTTACTTTCCATATGTGTGCACTTTTTTAACTACTGTAGTTCTCTCTGTCTCATTTGTCAATAGAATATAACATAATTGATGCCTCCGGGGATAGGCTCCAGGTTCCCCGTGACCCTGAAAAGGAGTAAGCGGTTGAAGATGGATGGATGGATGGATGGATGGATGGATGGATGGATGAAATGTTCGTATTTTTAACAGTGCACAATGTCTCCAAACAGCTTTACAGACATTCTCGCCTTAACCCCTAGAACAGAGCTCAGGAGAAAGAACATATGTGGATCCATATCTCATCTGGGATCCCCCTGTGTCTGCCAATGGGAATCGTGAGATATTTTTGTGTCAGATATAGTCTAGGAATATGAGTTAGTTATGCCAAAAATCAAACTAGTCACTAAATAAAGAAAGATATTGAAGTACTAAATGTCACTACCTGATAATCCAGGAATGTTATGGATGACACATTTGTCAATCATCAAATACATTGTCTTTTAGGAGGTTAGAAAGAATAATACATCTGCAAGGTCCAGGCACTTTTCACAAATAACAGCTCCAGTGGCCAGCTCTTTCCAAGTTACATAGAACAATAAAGAAACCATAGATGAACAGTGAAGTTAAGTTTGCTGAGAAACAGCTAATTGAACCTAACTCATCTCCAACCTGGTTTTGATCATTATTAAGGTGTAGACTCTACTGAGTAGTTTTACACCAATCTTCTGAAGACAAAGCAAAAATCCTAGGATACAAAAGGTACGTTTGGCATATTATGTGGCATTCTGGGCAGACATTATTGGTCCAAATTCTAAATTAGTTTGAAATTAGTCACAGAATCAGGCAGAAATGAATTTTGTCTCTGGACCTCAGATTTATCGAGATGTAGCATAAAGAATCTATAGCACAGCCATTAGGCGAAATGGGTCTAACTCGCATGCTTGAACAGTGGAAGGAAGTGATATCTTTTGACCACATTTCATTCTACACCTGATAGTTTGGACTGTGCACTTCATTTAAAGGGATAAAAATAATAATCAGAAAAACTAGAGTAAAAACAATAGTGTTCCAGCACCTTTGATGCATAGAGCCCTAAAATTCTTGTTATTTAGAAATTTAGTGCAGTATCCTCATAATATCTTAAACTGATAAAGGGTGAAGCTATTGTTGTAGCTTCTTATAATTTTTTTTAAAGATTCAGACCACTTGCCTATTATATACTTAAAAGTGACATATGAACCCAATCCATCAGGATTCTAGACCTTGCAATATGACATGAAGGCCTCAAATATAGAGAGCTAGAAGAAATTGAGACTGAGTGATGAGACAGCTAATTACCTTTCAATCATTTCCTGCCTCTTAAAAATAAAAGCTAACAATATTTAAGTACACAATCATAGGTCACACAGAGACATGGCAGAGATATCCACACACATGCTCACAGACATACAGACATGGAGCCATGTTTGGTGTTGTATGGAGGTTAATGATTAAAAAGCTGACAGGATGTGAGACGTCTCTTTATCTCCATCTCCCTTAGGAACGTCTCACATCCGTAGCCTTTCACCTTCTGCTGTCTTTCACTCTCTCTGTCCTAATTTTCTTGGATCAAGAGCAGTTGTTTCTTGATTTCTCAGCAGACCGCATGCTGTGGCTTACAGGTGCTCCGTCCTTCAGTGACTACGTTTACATGGACAGCAGTAATCTAATTATTGACCTTACTCTGATTAAGATAATAAATGTGATTAAGGTGTTTACATGAGTCGCTTTTAGAATACTCCTGTCATCTTCCCGTTTTACATGTTATAGATCATAATTAGTTTAAGAGCCCGCGTCATTACGTCACCGCACCACGCCAACCGACATCCCTTCAGAATTTCACTTATTAACATACGTCTTCGTATATGGTACCGTATTTAGTTTTGGGTGTTTTTATTTTTTTTACGAACGCTTTAAGTGCCGTTAATTATTTGTCATGCTGTACGTGCTAATAGACAACTGATTGAAGCCGCTGGCTGCGTCTCAAACCACGTACCTACCGTCATATAGTAGCCATGATACATGTATTTCTCCCCACTACAGGCCTATAATAGGAAAGTATGCAGTTTGGGACACAGCCGAACTCTCTTGTTCGACACTGCCGCGTGTGATCGTGTCCTGTTGCAAAATGTGGTGTAAACTCACATGACGTTCATAATGTGATTAAGGTGTTTACATGTCTGTAATACACATCCATAATACGACTAAAACAGGAGTACTCCACCTGTCTTAATTCGATAAGAATTTAATTAGATTATGACCTTAATTAGATAAAGTAGGTAAGTAAAAATTGCTGTTTACATGGTAGTTTCTTAATCAAATCATGGTCTTAATCGGATTAAGAGAGGATTATTGTTGTCCATGTGAACGCAGCTAGTGAGAGACAGCTCCGGCTACATGGCGCTCCCACTGTCCTACATTCCTCAGCTCAAATGGCCAGGGGCTGTGGGTGCTTCTGTCTCAGCAATAACCTCTCCCATACTTTTAATTGCTGCCAGTCTCTAACTGTTCTATCCGACTCATGATTGTCAGTGATTGGCTGCTTCTTCTGATTGTTGAGTTAAACAAACCACTTCATCATCTGCTTTATTGTTCACGTGTTTGAAGGCAGTGTGAATACTAGGTATGAATTATATGATGATAATATAATGTACATCATGATGTGCCCTAAAAAATCTGATGGGTGAATACAATTTGACACAATATCATTTAGAGTTACACAGTGTGATACAAAGTGACAGCATGTGATTCAGTATTTCAGTAAGTGATTTCCTTCCATAAACTGACAAGCACAAAGGCCACGCCTCCTTCACTGGAACTAGAAAACACAAACGCCATGCCTCCTTCATTGGTACTGACAAGTTTAAAGGCCACGCCTCCTTTACTGGAACTGACGAGTTTAAAGGCCATGCCTCCTTTACTGGGACTAACAAGTTTAAAGGCCATGCCTCCTTTACTGGGACTGACAAGTTTAGAGGCCACGCCTCCTTTACTGGGATTGACAAGTTTAGAGGCCAGGCCTCCGTTACTGGGACTGACAAGTTTAGAGGCCAGGCCTCCGTTACTGGGACTGACAAGTTGATAGGCCACGCCTCCTTTACTGGGATTGACAAGATTAGAGGCCACGCCTCCTTTACTGGGATTGACAAGGTTAGAGGCCACGCCTCCTTTACTGGGATTGACAAGGTTAGAGGACACGCCTCCTTCACTGGGACTGACAAGCACAAATGCCACACCTTCATTTATTTGATAATAATAGTGAAATACAAATTTTTAAAACAGCCACACAGGGTGTCTGCTAAATGTTGTAAATATAAAGGTATTGGATTGCTACAGACACAATTCATTTTGATTCTGTCACTGTTGCCTCCCGACTTTTGCCTGATGCACAGATATGGATTGGCTACCCTAGATTGCTCCTAAATGTGAATGTGTTTGGGCGTGGTGCACTGTTATGGACTGGCATCACATACAGGTAAAGTTGTCATTACACCAGATTTTTACTTCATTACCAATTCCAACTTTAGTGTCACAATGGCAAAAATGGTGCTTTACCAGTTATCAACGGTCATTATCTGTTTACTGCACTGACTACATTAATTAATTGAATATTCATTAGTAATTTTAATGTCCACACTAGATTTATTTTATTTAAGACAAAAACATTTAGAGTATATTTTTTGTTGTTTTTACTCTGAGTAAAAAGAAAATCTACTAAACTGTAGGGGAGCAGGCACAAACTTGCTCTTTGGTGCAGTTCTTTAGGCAGGTGAGAACACGGTGGCGATGTTTACATGCACCCATTTTCGTCGATCTGAATGAATTCAATCCGATTGTAGATCTGTTTATATGTACCCTAAACATTGCAATCCGATTATCCATACAATTACCATACAATGACCTAGTAGGATTTTGGTTTTTCCCAAATCTTACTCACTTTACTCGGCCAACGAAGAAAACTACACGCAGTGTTACAACATCCTGTGTGGCTTCACCACATTACACTTGCATATACCACCTCCAACAACCCACCAACTCTGGACGAAGGTACGAAGTCAAGATTGGTGGGAGAGAGTTGTTCTTGAGGAGTTTACAGACGTGGAATGGAAACAGAATTTTTTAATGAAAATGCATGTAGTGCTTCATGTAGTGTTATGTAGCCCTGCAGAATGTACAGTGCCTGCCCCATTCCCTTAATAATGCGTGTTGCCGTTGCTTTGTATAAATAAATTTCTTGCGCAGAGTATCGAGTGATTGCACATTGCACCACTGCACAAGGTCTTTTTGAATCTGATTGAGAAAATAATAGGATTCAAGCATTCAAAATTTCATTCGGATCCAGCTCAATCGGATCGATAAAGGTGTTCACACGAAGGCTTTTCAGTCTGATCGAGCCATCGATCGGATTACTATCAGATTATTTGGTTGAAGGTAAACATAGCCAGTGATTGAGCTCGAGTGTGGACTATAATAACTGCTCTGAGCGAGGTGGTCTCTGCATGGTTCTAATCAACCTCTAGTGCAATCTGATTGCAGGAGAAAGCGATTCTGCACAAAGTGAAATAAACACGCTGTGTAGATGTGAGCTGTTAAAACTGAGCCGTGAGCCACAAACTGTGCCAAAGGACAGATCGCTGAAGTGTGGTGCAAATGCGATATATTCATGGGATTTGGATCTTGGGAACCAATGAACAAAAAAATCAATTTGGTGGATATGGTGATACGCAAAATGTTTTAAATTAAGTAAGTTCTATAATTATGAATGTGTTCTGGTCATATTTCTGACCTTTACTAAAATCAGCCTTTAAGCTTGCATGTTTACATTTGTGGCAAATGAAAGACATATATACAATCCCAAAAAAGTTGGGACGCTGTGTAAGATGTAAATAAAAGCAGAATGCAATGATTTGTAAATCTCATATACCCATACAGTGGTGTGAAAAAGTGTTTGCCCCTTCCTCATTTCCTGTTCCTTTGCATGTTTGTCACACTTAAGTGTTTCGGAACATCAAACCAATTTAAACAATACTGTTTAAATTGGTTTGATGTTCCGAAACACTTAAGTGTGACAAACATGCAAAGGAACAGGAAATGAGGAAGGGGGCAAGCACTTTTTACACCACTGTATGTAAAACATACCAAACAGGGGTGCACGGTGGCTTAGTGGTTAGCACATTCACCTCACACCTCCATGGTCCGGGGCTCGAGTCCCGCCGGGGCCATGTGTGTGCGGAGTTTGCATGTTCTCCCCGTGCGCCCGGGGTTTCCTCCGGGTACTCCGGTTTCCTCCCCCAATCCAAAGACATGCATGGTAGGCTCTGCATTGGCGTGTCTAAATTGTCCGTAGTGTATGAATGTGTGTGATTGTGCCCTGTGATGGAATGGCACCCTGTCCAGGGTGTACCCCGCCTTGTGCCCAATGCTTCCTGGGATAGACTCCAGGTTCCCCGTGACCCTGATCAAGGAGTAAGTGGTAGAGGATAGATGAATGGAAAACATATCAAATGTTGAATCTGAGGAATTGTACCATTTTAAGAAAAAAATAAGGTAATTTTGAATTTGATGGCAGCAATACGTCTCAAAAAAGTTGGGACAGAGGCAACAAAAGACTGGAAAAGTAAGTGCTACTAAAAAGAAACAGCTGTAGGTTAATTAGCAACAGGTCATTAATCTATCTTAGAGAGGCAGAGTCTTTCAGAAGTATATATGGGCAGAGGTTCACGTAATTTCTTAGAAAGACGATTTATTTTCGCAACACAATGATGACATTTGGGTTTGAGATCAAAAGATGAATGAGATGATAGATCAGAATTTCAGCTTTCATTTCCTGATATTTACATCTAGATGTGTTAAAAAAAACTTGCCCATTTTTTCAAGTGATCAAAAATATTGGCACATGTGACTGACAGGTAGGTCCTGTTAAACTGATTGTTTAAAGAATGAATAGCTCAATACACACATTCACACATACAGGGAGATAGAGAGTGAGATGATGATGATGATGATGACAAAAACAATCACCGGAAGCCAACAGTCATTTCGTAGGTCAGTCCTTACAAAATACAGTGTGCGCACGCGCACACACACACACGCACACACAGACACATGTCAGTCATGACTAGTTGTGTACTTAAAATAGATAATACGATAATGTAAAAATCTATGGGCTACAGTATCTCACAAAAGTGAGTACACCCCTCACATTGTTGCATGAGTGCTGCTGGCACTGGGGAGATACGGTTCATTGAGGGGACCATGAATGCCAACATGTACTGTGACATACTGAAGCAGAGCATGATGAGTATGCAGTATTCCAGCATGATGACAACCCCAAACACACCTCCAAGACAACCACTGCCTTGCTAAAGAAGCTGAAGGTGAAGGTGATGGACTGGCCAAGCATGTCTCCAGACCTAAACCCTATTGAGCATCTGTGGGGCATCCTCAAACAGAAGGTGGAGGTGCACAATGTCTCGAACATCCACCAGCTCCGTGATGTCATCATGGAGTGGAAGAGGACTCCACTGGCAACCTGTGAAGCTCTGGTGAACTCCATGCGCAAGAGGGTTAAGGCAGTGCTGGAAAATAATGGTGGCCACACAAAATATTGACACTTTGGGACAAATTTAGACATTTTCACTTAGGGGTGTACTCACTTTTGTTGCCAGCGGTTTAGACATTAATGGCTGTGTGTTTAGTTATTTTGAGGGACAGTAAATTTACACTGTTACACAAGCTGTACACTCACTACTTTACATAGTAGCAAAGTTTCATTTCTTCAGTGTTGTCACATGAAAAGATATCGTCAAATATTTACACACATGTGAGGGGTGTGCTCTCTTTTGTGAGATTCTGTATCTAATTGAAGTGTGTGTTACTGTGCATGTAGAGAACATCTCGCTCGGCAGGTGACAGAATCCTGTGTGTGTGTGTGTGTGTGTGTGTGTGTGTGTGTGTGTGTGTGTGTGTGCGCGCGTGCGTGAGAAAGTGAGAGAGAAAGAGTGAGATTAGGAGCATAATTTGCAGTATACGTAGGAAGATGCGTATAGATCAACCTTCTCTCTCTCTCTTTCTCAGACTCTCTCTCTCTCTCTCTCTCTCTCTCTTTCTCTCTCCTTCCTCAATCCTCCTCTTTTCTGACTGTCGACACCTTCATAATTAACCTTGTGGGGTGCTGTGTGCGTGGGAGGCATCGGAAGCACACACCTCTCCCATATCTGACCTCTCCATCTGCTCAAAATAGTTGTGCCACCATGACAGGAGAGGAGTGTGGCTCAGGCCTTGGATGATCCACAGTGAGGAGTCATTTCTGACGCAGCTCTGTAAACCTGCAGAGCCTCAAGCTTGACTCCAACACTCACAAACATCAGACAAACTGCTTGCTGCATTTTGCACTAAATAAAGCTCGACCCCCTGACTGAGTCGTATATCCGCATTCGGTCTTTCTCCTCATCCTTATAAGCACTTCCTTTTCCTTATTAGCACTTGCAACTTCTAGCTTATTATTCAGATATTCAACTGAAAGCATACTATTCAATAACTGCTATGAAATTATTCAGTAACTACAGGGAAATCAGGAAAGGGAGAACTAAACCAGTCAACAGGTCTGGGGAGTTTAATGGCTTAATACATAAGGACAAAGTCCAGTACAATCATCTCCAATAGATATAAAGCCATAAAACTAGATATGTTATGAGAATCTTGTACACTAGAACTAGAAGTATGAATTTCATTTAAATGTTTATGATGAATGCTCTAACATGCCATTATGTTACACCATATGTAATGAGCATATATAGTGAATAGAAAGACAGAAAACTGTTTGAATGAATCTTGTGTGAAGATCACTTGAAGATTGTTATGTGGATTCCAGGTAGTCCTATACATAAACCTATGATATTTCTGCTTCATATGGCTGTGTACTTTACATTTATATTACATTTATTCATTTAGCAGACGCTTTTATCCAAAGCGACTTACAAATGAGAGCACACTCGTACACCAATGGTAGCAGAGCTGCATGCAAGGTGCTAGCTTGCCATAGGGGGCAACTTAGGGTTAAGTGTCTTGCCCAAGGACACTTCGGCATGGGATCAGCCGGGCCGGGATTCGAACCACCAACCCCACGATTAGTGGATTAGTGGACAACCCGCTCTACCGACTGAGCCACAGCCGCCCCTACTTTATACACAAACGTATAGTCTGGCTGTACTGCTAATATTCACTCTGTTTACGATAACGGTATCAAATTATAGGCTTATTAATATTCTGAATGATTCAATGTTTAAAAATCTCTTAAATAATTCAAATGTCAATGTTAATCTCTGTTGCATAGGGCACACTCATTTACATTACATTTACATTTATTCATTTAGCAGACACTTTTATTCAAAGCGACTTACAAATGAGAGCACACTTACACACCAATGGTAGCAGAGCTGCCATGCAAGGTGCTAGCTTACCATCGGGGCAACTTAGGGTTCAGTGTCTTGCCCAAGGACACTTCGGCATGGGATCAGCCGGGCCGGGATTCGAACCACCAACCCCACGATTAGTGGATTAGTGGACAGCCCGCTCTACCGACTGAGCCACAGTCGCCCCACACTCGTGTCCAGGTGCACCATTGAGACCTTAGTCATTAGTCATATTTTAAAGCTGATGAGAGTTTTACACTTTGTCGAGCAATGCTCCAAAATGGTTAGTTATTTGAAGATTTCTTTCTAATCTGCTGTGTCATCTAATAAAAATCCTTCTTTGTTAGATGACACTACAGTCTGCAGTCTGAGATTTAGCTGTATTATGACTTAGTGACCAGAAGGCAGGGTGTAAATCTAAAACTCAATATTTCATCCTGAGCTGGAGATTAGATCATGCAATTTATGACCGGCGGACTACGTTTTAGTCTTATGAGCAGAAAAAATTAGACATTGGGTCAGCCTATGGGGAGATGGATTGATTCAGTGAAGAATGCATTATCATTCAGACAGAGACACTAAACAGATGTTGTAAAATAGCATGACTATTAAAATGACATGATAAAATGTTAAAATATGAAATAGCTTTTTCAAATGATAAATGATAAAATATTAAAAACGTGGGTTAATTATCCTAAAATAAGCTCACGTCTGCCTTTCTGATGTATAGAATTTTTCTCTTACATATTCGCACAGCTAATAAAAGGTCCCAAATTTAAGATTTCAGCTAGAGGCAAAAATGTCACATGCCCAGTAGTCATTAATCATCAGTAAACACTTTAATCTGGGCAGGGTCAAGATGAATCCGGAGCAAATCCCAGGAACACTGGGCACTAGGCAGGAATACATTCTGAATGGGATGTCAATACCAAATACTCTCACACACTCGTTCAACCTTGAAGGAAATTTCCTGTCTCCATTCCATTTACATGTATGTGACTGGAAGGTAAGAAGCCAGAGAACCCAACAGAAATCCACAGGAACTTTATGAAAAACTATAAGTTCAAAGATTTTTGTAATTCAACATTTACAAAAACAAGGGGTTAAATCCTGTTATAAAAGTACTGACAATGCCTGGAATAACCAAAAAAAAACAATACAGATTTTTTTTGCAATATTGATATGTCCACTATTTGAGCTTGGTTGAATCATCCGGAGATTTAATGCAAAATCAAGTAAACTCCACAATATTCGCAGGAGCTTTCAAATTTTCAAAATTACTGCAGATTTGGCAGTATGATGTGATGTCATCACAACGCAGTATTCAGTCAAAGCCCCGCTCGATTCACATGCGTCGAGCATGAGTAAAGCTAAAAGGTCTAATTTGTCAACAAACATCAAGCACTTTTGACCACAACATTCACAAAAAAACTCAGCTAAATCCTGTACGGACTGCTGAATGCTGACAGGGCTATGAATAGACTGGCAGTATGGATCAGATCTCAGCACAAAGGAGCTTCCATTCATTTTGCTCCTGAGGCCTTCTCTGGCCCTTGAAGAGCGACGTGACACTCTCCTGATACAGCTTTTCCACCTGAGGTCCTAGCTGCCTAACTGAATTAATCATTGTTAAATGAGGCTTCCATAAGCCTGTGCCATCAGTCGAGCAGGCTAAGCCCATGATCACACACAAATAACACACGCACACACACTCACACACACACACACACGCTTGCTAAAACTCCCAGACCACAGACCACAGCTGGAGAGCATAAAGGATGTGCTATAATTAGTGCGGAGAGAGAATGACAGTGGGATGATGTGTACCAGTGGAAACACACACAGAAGCTGTGTGCTCAGTAAGATTACTCCTGTCTACAGAAGGCTCATCACCACTGAGCTCTCCAGCTTCACTAGTCAAGCAGGAGGCTTTTCACTGGTTGTACAAACTCAGAGGTAGAAATCGTATACATTTCTTTCAGGAACCACTTCCACAACGTTGTCTAGACTGTCAAAACAGAACGATGTTGCCAAACCGTTGTATAAATGTGACAACATGTTTGAGACCTTTAGAACTGGATGAATAGGCATGACGCCACACTTCCCTTTCGGCAGGTCCGATTACCTGCTGCTCTTCCATCAATCAGTTAAATTACACCTCACTCCAGGATACAGCCTGGCTTCAACGTTCAAATCATGAATAAAACTCAGGCCCTCTGTCATGCCATCTACTAAAGAGAAACTTTCATTAATAGGTATACTGTGTACAGGGTGTTGGTGTGTGTGTGTCCGAGTGTCTTTGTGTGCACAGCAGGACACCTGGCTAAGGTCTGTATGAAGATATGCACAGTGCCTGATGGCTTTATGAGTGAGGAAAAGAATAAAACAAAGTCACACAATACTGCGGTTGCGATGTCCTGATCCACAATTCCACAGTTCATCACCACAACCAGGTCAAGGCCACAAGGCTTGCGTTTATGTGAATCTTTATAGCATGCTGATTTCCTTAATGAACATTTACTATAGTATACTATATAGTCATCATTTATCGTTAGCATACGGTAACAATTATACAACCATAGTTTTCCTATGGTGCTTTAGGGTAACTATGGAAACTATTCAAAACTACTGAATATAGTCTTATGCACTATATTACGATTCATAATCAATATGGCTTTACAGAAGTATCTTGTGTTAACTGATATATATATATATATATATATATATATATATATATATATATATATATATATATATATATATA
>JAFFST010045016.1:0-10335 GCA_022414735.1 Noturus placidus | reverse complement strand
GGGTGCCAGTCCATCGCAGGGCACAACCACATACACACTCACACACCCATTCATACACTACGGACACTTTAGACACGCCAATCAGCCTACCATGCATGTCTTTGGACTGGGGGAGGAAACCGGAGTACCCGGAGGAAACCCCCGACACACGTTGAGAACATGCAAACTCCGCACACACGTGGCCCTGGCGGGACTCGAACCCCGGACCCTGGAGGTGTGAGGCGGACGTGCTCAATATATATCAACATTAAATAAAACCGCTTCACATTTCTGAGGCTTTGTCAAGAAGAAACTCTTTTATTTTTTCCCCCTTTGTAATAATAATAATGGATTAATCTTCTTATGTGGATGTTAAATCAATGTCATCTGCAGTTTTCAGGAGCAAACATTAATACGGTGATGCATATCGTGCATTATGCAAACGGCTTTAACTATACTGATATGATGGTTAAATACATAAACACATCTACTTAATGTCCATCATATTCTACTACCATATCCCACTACTTACTGTAATAAAACTGCATTTGCTCTCCTACAAGCAGAGGCCAAGGGCTGAGGCTCGCCTTTTATTGTTTTCCTAATGTCAGACATAAACAGCCCATAAAAAGCTGAGGTCAAGAAGGAAACACACACACACACACACACACACACACACACACACACACACACACAGGGTGAAATCAATACTCAGAACACATGTCTGTTTGTCCATACATACACGACGCTGTAATAAAATCTGAATTCATACCAAATCCTCTGCTGGATTAAAGCCTGCATGTGCTCTTTTATTAAAGCTACATTTATTCATTGATTTATTTATTGGTCTATACGCGATCACGTGCCCTCGGTCAGTCAGTCAGTCAGTCAGTGAGCGCGCGAGCGTGTTTGTTCCCATCATTAAACAGTAAACAAGCTCGGTACAGAAATATAAACAGACATGATAATATCATTTTTAACATTGTGTTGTGTTATGGTTTGTGTCTGGAACCGAGCGGACTGCTCGCTCTCTCTCGCGCGCGCGCTCGCGCTCTCTCTCTCTCTCTCTCTCATCCCACTGGTATCATTTGAACCTCTCACCTGTATGAAGTCTGTTTCCGGAACGCCAGACCTTTCATTTTTTCCTCCAGCGGTTCCTCTCGGTCTGTGAAAGCCCCCGCGGACGCCTCTTCCTCGCAGTCTCTCGCTTCCCCGCCGCTAGCTCCGAGGCGACCGCTGAACATCTCGCTTCTTCGCTCATCCTGTGTACACGTTTCGGCGGTCAGGGGGTCCATGCTCCGTAAGCAGTGGACCCCCTACCACTCTGACGGGTCCCACGCGGAGGTGTTACGGTTTACCGTCGCTGGACGGTTAAAAGTCGCCGCGCGCGCTGTCCGATACACAGGCGACTGTCTGGAAGCTGGAAACGTCAGCGCGCGCTGCAGCGATGCTAACCGGCTAACAGCAGTACAGGGGCAGCATCCATCCCTATCTTCTGCCTCCACGGGGCATTCTGGGAGATTCCTGCTCACCCTCTCAGCGCAGCATCGCTCGACTAAACTAGGGCACAGCAATGAGCTCCGCTCCTTCATGCATTATGGAAAGCCATGTGGTTCATAAACTGGTCAGCGGGACGTGAAAAAAAGGACGTCGTGTCGCGCTGCTGTATTGCCTGTATGAGTTGATCGTTTGAGCAACAGTTTGAAAAGATATGGTGGCTGGCTTCATATCTTCCCAGGAAGTATGTGCTAGCCTCCTTGTTTGGTAGCTGTCACGTGATATGGGAAAGATAGCTAGTGGATGGGAATTGGCTAATGACCAAAACTGATGGATCAAAATAGTGAAAAATCCATCCGTCCATCCATCCATATTCCATACGACTTTTCCGACACAGGGTCACAAGGAGACTGGAGCCAATCCCAAACTCTGGGCACGAGGCGGAGGACACCCTGGATGGGGGTTCCAACCCATCATAGGGCACATCCATCCATCCATCCATCTTCAACCGCTTACTCCTTTTCAGGGTCACGGGGAACCTGGAATCGCATGCAATTTCACACACACATTCACACAATATGGACACTTTGGAAATGCCAATCAGCCTACAACGCTTGCCTTTGGACTGGGGGAGGAAACTGGAGAACCTGGAGGAAACCCTCGAAGCACAGGGACAACCTCTATACACAGGGAAAAGGTGCAATTCGCCACCTTCATACCCCAACCCCAGAGGTGCAGGGCAGAAATACTCACCGCTAAGCCACCATGCCCTCCCAGGAAAAATCAAAAAACGTTTAAAGTTACAACTAGACTTGTTTTAAAAAGAACAACATCATGTACAATCAGCAAATATACTTTTTTAACAATTACTCAGGACTCGGGTTTGCTGCAGTGTAAAAATGGCATTATAGTATGACCTAGCTGAAAACTGTTTCTATTTTAAAGCTTTTTTGTGCAATTTTTTATCAAGAAATTGGTTTCAAAGGACAAAGTAACTATTATGTTCGGTTTGGTTTTATTTGACCAACAGAGAACCAAAGAATCACTAAAATATTGATCAATAAACATGGTCCTTGTCACATTATACAATGATATACTGTACACATATACTGTCATAACTGTAAACTATACTGTGATAAAAAAAAAATAATTGTTGGCATTACAGTCCACTACTCCCAGGAGATCTGTGCAAAAATCACGTCTATGATATCTACAACTGATCTATAACAGTTTACTCTTGCACATCAGAAACTAAAAGAAATCACGCTGTGGAATAGCACCCGCTTAGTCTTCACCCTTGAAAATTAAACTCTGTCACAATTTGAAGTTGCAAAACATTTTTTGACCACAGTATTATATGGTTATTGGTCATACTGGGCCAAAAGACAACTGACCACCTACTGTTCACCAACCTATTTATTAGTAGCCGCTGTATATCTGTGAATTCAAGATTCAAGATTTGAATTCGTCACATTAACAGGTATATACAGTATATAACTTGCATTGAAATGAAAACCTGCCTGCTCCTCCTTAGACTGTGCAGAGAGAGGAGAGCAGACCTGGAGATGTCTCAGATGATACAACCTTTGTCTGGCTTTGTTCACATGAGTTTCGATGTGATGAGTCCAGGTCAAGTCATCAGGTGTGTACTCTAAGAAAACTGACCCCCATGGGTCAATCTCAAGCGTGGTGTATTTCCTTAAGTCAACATTATTCAGCCTATAATGAGATATCACAATAAATAAAATCATGTAGGTTCAAATCAAGAGCTTCACATATCGTAAGATAAAACATCAGAATAGGGAAAATGCGATCTCAGAGACTTTGAACGTGGCATGGTTGTTGCTGCCAGACTGGCTGATTTGAGAATTTCAGAAACAGCTGGTCTCTAAAAATTTACACAGAATGGACCATCGAGTGTCGCTTCTGCATCAGAAGTACTTTATTTTCCAGTGGTGTTTTTTTCCACTGACAGAAATAAAAACTGACCTGTATCCACCTTGTCCATGTCCTTGGTTATAAGTAATTATTACTTAAATGGAAAATCATTGCCTATTTGTAATCTTCCATAATGCAATGGCTTTAGCCCACCTCTACACATCGTCTGAACTTTACTTTATCACCATGCACGTGTCATGGGGGTCATCCATATATTATGTCATCATGGAGGGGGGAGGAGGGGTGAAGGGTACGATGATGTCTGATGACGACGGGGGGGATGGTGAAGGGACGTGATTACGTCATCAGTGTATTTGCATCTTCCCCGTGTTTAGTGTCACCACTGTCACGTTCATCACTTACTTATTTACTTACTGAAATATTTGCAAATTGCCAAAATAACAAACATACAAACAGAAATATTGACGTCACACGCACATCCTGTGGTGTATTATACGCCACAGGATGTGCGTGTGATGTCAGTATTTCTGTGGTATTTTAACAAAGTACAAAATATTAGGAGATAATTCCCGACCACACATGGCAGCCCCAGACCGCCTAAAAGTAAAAAAGTAAAAGTGTACATGTAAGATTATGACATCATCATGGGGGGGGGAGTAAAGGGCCTGATGACGTTAGATGACATGGGGGGGAGGGGGGGTTAAAAATGGCTGAAAATTTTATGACATAATATATGGACATATGGACAACCCCATGCCCGTGTCAGCATTTAACCTGCACTTCCCCTCACCTCTCACCTAGTATTACAATTTTTCAGTAATGCCTTTTGGTCTGAAATCCCCATTTATGTTGTTGTTGTTGGCATCCGTCTGTCTCGAAAGACAATGGGAACTTTGCGCCTGGTAGAGTTAGTCTGTGATTGAGTGGCAGCGCCTGCTGTGGCTGAACAGGCCGATTCGGGAGTGGCAGGTCCTGTTTCAGTTATGCCCAGCTTAAGGCGGGCGATGGCTGACCAGTGGGACTTGATGGTCCATCCCACCGTCGGAGACAGCCCGTAGCGCCCGAGCTCACGCCAATATGCTCTGGGCTTATAACTCGTAACTGCTGTCTCCCGTGTTGTTTCTGTCGCTAGAACAGCAGCACTGAAGTGACCTCTCCAGGGCGCAAGCCTGGGCAGAATATATGGAGGTCCTGGGCTGCCCAGTCGTCAGAACCCCCCTCTCGGCCTCGCTGATGTGGTCCAAAGGAAAGTATAGCAGTACGTTAGGCATCAGGTCGGCTGCAGGAGTTGCCGGAATCAGCTAGCACTGCACACTGGTCCGCCTTCGGGGCTCCACTCCTGATTTGAAAGGTTTACTCCCCTACACTTGGCTGTTGGATCTGACAGTACACCGATCTCCTCCGCCCCCTGACAGTACACCGATCTCCTCCGCCCCCTGACAGTACACCGATCTCCTCCGCCCCCTAGCCGTTGACTACTCATTGCAGTTCCTCCGCCTAGATTAGTGGTGCAGTGTAAGCAACACCCCCTCACGTGGTTTAGCCCGCCAGCTCAAGCGGTTTACCGGGGTGTGACGCTAGGAGTCAACACGTGAGAGATTTTGGAGATGGATGAGGACCAGTGACGCCCATCCACCCTACCAAGTAGAGTGCAGCATGCCGAACGCCAAAGGTACTACCTCTATCCAAATACTCCCCATTTATGTTACAACAGCATAAAATACCTATAACTGACGCACATTTGACATGTCAAACCAATCAGTGTGTCTGCGTGTATTTAGAAGGACAACCACTCTGGACGTTTATGAACCGTTTGGCTTTCCATAGACTGAAACGGCACATCCTCTCTGCAGAGCGTCAGCACAGTGAGAAATAACTGAAAGAAAAGTAAAATATATGCAGGATTTCACTTCAGAAGTTATTAATCAGCCGAGTCATTTTTGTTGTACAGATTGTTATATATAATTATTGAACTACGGGTTCTAAACTAATGTAAATAATATGCATATATTATTATTATTATTATTATTATTACTGTTGTTGTTGTTGTTAATAACAATTATGATGATGATGATGACGACGATGATATATTCATACAAAATGTAATCATTTGTATAAAATCACATAAGTTTTTTACATTTTAACCTAATTAAAATTGAAACAAAGCCCTTGACACCTGCACCCAACTGAGCCCAGATTCTATGTAATTTTGCAAATCATTGCTGTATTAAATTAAATCAAATAAATGATGTCAGATGATGCAGGTGTAATTTGCATGATGCTACCACTGATGACATGCTATTTGTATTTTGAATGATAATATGCATTGTACGGTTTGGGAGTAGCTTGTATTGTGTTGTGCAGTATTTTTCTTATGAAAAAATAAGCTATCATTGAGGTTATATAGTTTTATTTACTTAAAGTTGTATGAATTAGCAAATCACTGCAAGACTAAAATGGAGCTAATTTCACTTCAAATAAGAAGATAATCAGCGATCTCTCTCTCTCTCTCTCTCTCTCTCTCTCTCTAATAATCCACATGGAACACCTTATAGCCAGAGTTAGCCAGTGATCTGGGATTTTAAGTGCTGAACACTTAGTGAATAATGGAAAACTCAGAAATAAAAGTTGGATGGAAGGTACATCTATTTGTACATGTAGTGTGTATCTTTTACCAGGAAGGTGCATGTGGTGAGTGTACGATTAAATAGCTTTTAGAGTGATTCTTAAGGTCCAATTATGTACCATAAGTTCTTTTTGAATGGTATGTTTTATTCACATTTCCAGGTTAAAGGTACATAAAAACAGGTTTAGTGATACCATCCCAGGGACAAAGGGAAAGTAGAGTTTACTATCATTGTTTCTGAGAGTGAATGCCAATGAATGTCATGCATGTAGACTCATCGCCAAGTGTTATTCACTCCACACCTCATTATTCACTAAAGCTATTCTCTCTTTCTGTTATAGATATTTTATTATGCGGCATGAAAGAAATATTACAGAGAAAGAAAGTTGACACAAAAATATAATCTTGTTTTATGCTTCCACTAAAAAGTGCATCCGGTGGCAAAACCAGCGCAAGAGTCTAAAATTGACATTGTGTGCTTTTGAGACCTGTGCAGTGTGTGCTGGTCTCCGCTTGTCATAACCATTAACATCTAAAGTACTGCAGAACACCTGGCCTGTCACATAGCATCCTTTAGCCAATAACAGTGCAGACAGCACTTGGATGGTTGCCAGCTTAGAACAAAAGGACCCATCTGTCTGTTAATGTCCTTAGCCAGATAAAAGAGGACAGCACTATAGGGGCTTACTGGGGATGGCATGTTCCAGGTTTGAATTATTTGCGTTTTTCCTCTCACAGGTCAAAGGTTTTAGCTGTTAAAATTCTCCCTGACAAAAAATGTTTATTCTGATAGGTCAGAATTAATAAAATACCACTTTCCAGCATTATTGAATTCAGAATCAATAAATTCACCATTTCAAAAAGTTTGGTGACTCTTTACACTATAGTGCAATGAGCTTTAGAGATCATTTCCCTGATGGATTTGTCAGTAAAGAAATTTCAACTGATTGAAGTGTAGTGGTAACTTGGTGGTTAAGGGTGCATGATTGTGCCCTGCAATGGGTTAGCACCCCATCCAGGGAGTCCACCGCAACCCTCTAATCAGTACAGAGGATTGATGGATAACATATTTTAACATACTTTGATTATATCCATTTGAATTAGCTGTTATCGAAATAATAAATTATTAGGAGTTTGGCCTTCTGGCCAATCAGGTATGAGAATTCAACAGTGCTATAGTATAAGTGTTCCAAAAAATGACATATTAAGGGTGAATTAAAGTGTAAAACTGTACCATACATTAAAAATGTACAATAAAATTAAGTTCCGGAGTATATTGGGACTCATAGTACAAAATGATGGGTGTCCTTTTGCCTTTCTGAATATATAAAATAGTGAATATACAAAATAATCTAAATTTCATGATCACCATTTCAGTTCGAAATCTCCCTTTAAAAAAGCTATTTCTTACTGAAGCAACATATAACACCACCGCCCCACCGTTCTAGTCTGTACCATCTCAACATGACATAATCATCGTTCTGACTGTCCCATTCAGGAAGCTCTCAAACACCGGCCTGCTTGTGTAGCCAAAAGCTTCAATGTCAGCGTGAATACATCAGAATATATTACTAAGCTTCCCACTCACAACACATTTAAAAAATCATTAACTGTGTGATACAAGATTCTCACCTATTGCTGAAAAAATGGAGCAACGCACCTTTAGATGTGCTGTAGTGCATCATAGAGGGATCATGCGTGGGCTGAGTATGTGCTGGAAATCAGAGGTCAGCTATGATTACATATTTTCACTGCTTTTATAGCTATGATAATGACCGGCTCTCTCAATGAATGATAATGAATTTCAAGTGCACACGTTCGAGTGCGTCGGCTACCAACTGCAGGCTGTTATGGACACTAATACAGTGCTGCAGTCATTCATTATTGTAGCAGAAAATGAACAAATGAATAAAGATAGAGCTTCATGATGAAGTCAGAGGGGAACATGAAGAGAAGATAGAGGTTACAAAAATACCAACATGACTTGCAGCTGTTCCAGTAAAAGCTGTTTTGTGTCTGTAAAAAAGCTCAAGAAATACTTTAATCACAAAGAGTTGTCGCTTCTCTGTAAGGGGAGATGGTCTTTAAAGGTGAGAATTATTTCTCATATAAGCTGCAGGCTTCTGAAACCTTACTTGAATTCAGAGCTGTGAGTCAGGAACAGCTTGGAATATCTCCAAGAGGATGGAGGGGAGCTCATGCCCCAGCAGGGTCCAGGACTCTTCCTGCTCCTATCACACAGAGAGACAGCTGCTGCAGCACACGCACACGGAAATGTAAAAGTAAACAAGCAAATGAATCAATAATTTTAAGATAATTGGAAATTTTGATTATGATAATAGATTTAGTGGCATTTGACACATTTGTTTTTGCTTCATATATCATCTACATTATGGCTTTACACCACTGTAAGACATTTCAAGTTGGTTTGAACATTGAAAAGAAAAAAAAAAAAAAAGTCATCTGCTGCCTTAAAAACATGAATAAACTCCCCGTGAAGAAGAAGTTGAAACTACTGATCTCCACAAGGTTGTGTACTCTCATCGATTCTCTTCATATTTTGTACAAACGAGTGCCGAAGTGTCATGTTGTTAAATATGCAGAAGACACAGTTCTCCTCTCCCTGCTCTCGAGCTCAGAGTACAATGGTAGCCACGCACTTCATGACTTTATTACATGGTGTGATGGAGCAGAGTTGCAGCTTAATATCTCTAAAACAAAGGAGATTGTGATTGTTCTTCGAAAAACTGCTCTGAGGTTGAAAACCGTGTATATTCATGATATGAAGGTTGATAGAGTAGAGGAGGACAAATATCTTGCAGCTATTGCAGCTGAAAATGGTCTTGTATAGCACAAGCATATGAAATCAACAATTCAGTGTAGGAGTATATAAAGGGATATTCCTTGAGTGGGGTGCCATTTGTGTCCCACTAACAAATATGTATCATTCATTCATACATTTTCAGTAAGAGCTTTATCCTTGTCAGAGTGGATCTGGACCAAACACTGATAACAATGGGGTTGGAGGATTCACCCCCAGATGGGATGTCATTGTGCACACACAAATATTCACTAAATTTAGCATAGCCAGTCCACCTATATGCATGTTTTTAGAGAGTGGGAGAAAACGTGAGAATACGGATGAAACCCATGCTCACAAAACCATGCACAAATAATAACCCGAGTTGTAGGTAATTACTTTTCTGCCGTGTATTGCTGCTCAGGCTAGGCTGTCCAGCTTACGCCTCAGCCGGCTGCAACAACAGCTCCTCGCCGGAGGTGACGTACTGTGTAGACTGAGGGCGAGACTCTTATGGTTTCCTGTGACGTTGTTCCTGTTTTTGAAATGTTTGTCAAGAGATTTTCACCTGTCAGCATTTAAATGTAAAGCTTTTTATTGTCATTCATTTCTGCACTTTATTTTTTACCTGTTCAACTTCTTCTGAAAGTGATCATTACTACTTAAGGGCCAATAGCACTTCAAATGGTTTTAACCAGAAGAGGCACTCCAAATAAAAATGCACTTACATGAGATTGCATAAAGACTGAACTGGCAGAACCCAAGAAGAGTACTCGTGTGCGTGCACACACACACACACACACACACACACACAATACATAGGCCTGACTGAAAATACAAAGAGGGTGAAAATTCCTGAAACACTTGATCTTTAAGAACATTGTTATAATACAGTAGGCTTAAAGCTGACACAAAACAAAAACTATTGAAAACAACCCATTAGTAATGTTCAAAATGACATCTGCTCTGAAAATACATATGAACTTCCTCTGTTCCTAGTTTTGTAAGGACTTGGAAAATTATATCAAATTTAACCCAGTGGAGTAATTAAAATATTCACTTTAGCCCCATATTTACATAAATTAATTTAATACAGACCTTAAAGCAATTAAGTAATTCGAAAAATTTTCACTTTTATGTAAAAATCACAGATTTGTTACTGTTATATTTACTGAACCACTGAATTATTTTTTAATGCAGGAACCTGGAGCTCTGAGGTGACCATGTTACTCATTGTATCACAATGCCACAAATATGTACAGTGGCCTCCACTAATATTGGCACCCTTGCCTCTGCCAGAAAGCTTAAAATTGGCCATGGTTGGATCTTCCAGCAGGACAATGATCCAAAACATACATCACAATCGAGACAAAAATGGTTTACTGACCACAAAATCAATGTCCTGCCATGACCATCCGTGTCCCCTGACCTGAAGAGGAGAGTCCACCAGCATGGAGCTTTTTTGTGATTAACATTTTTTTATTGATTCACAAGCCAGTACACAACATACAACATGAATCAAACTTTTTTTTTT
>JAFFST010045013.1:39799-59515 GCA_022414735.1 Noturus placidus | reverse complement strand
GTGTGTGTGTGTGTGTGTGTGTTTCTGTGTGTGTGTGTGTGTGTGTGTTTCAGTGTCTGTGTGTGTGTGTGTGTGTGTGTGTGTGTGTGTGTGTGTGTTTCAGTGTCTGTGTGTGTGTGTGTTTCAGTGTCTGTGTGTGTGTGTGTGTGTGTGTGTGTGTTTCAGTGTCTGTGTGTGTGTGTGTTTCAGTGTCTGTGTGTGTGTGTGTGTGTGTGTGTGTGTGTGTGTGTGTTTCAGTGTCTGTGTGTGAGTGTGTGTGTGTGTGTTTCAGTGTCTGTGTGTGTGTGTGTGTGTGTTTCAGTGTCTGTGTCTGTGTGTGTGTGTTTCAGTGTCTGTGTGTGTGTGTGTGTGAGAGTCAGTGTGTGTGTGTGTGTGTTTCAGTGTGTGTGTGTGGTGTGTGTGTGTGTGTGTGTGTGTGTGTGTGTGTGTGTGTGTTTCAGTGTCTGTGTGTGTGTGTGTTTCAGTGTCTGTGTGTGTGTGTGTGTGTGTGTGTTTCAGTGTCTGTGTGTGTGTGTTTCAGTGTCTGTGTGTGTGTGTGTGTGTGTGTGTGTGTGTCTGCCGATTTTAAGGAAATAAAAAAATGCAATAACTGATAATCCTGCACAATAAACCCTTTAAACATGGCTGGAGTCTAGACAGTGATATTTTATTGATATATTTCAGAGCTATAGAAGTCTGATTGGAAATAGAAACGTCAATATTTGTAAAAAAAAAAGAAAAAGATGTACAAGCGTAATTTACAATCTAATGATATTGTAAAGACATGTGAATGTTTCAGTGAGTCCTTCGGTATACGTTCCGTTGTCCCGTCGTTACACTGCCGAGTGTAAATAAAAGACTTGATATGGATAGGTAAGCCTTTATTTGTTCATAGTACACATTAAAGAGAGAAGAAGAGAGACAATATGGAAGAGTAACAGTACATTCAATGATTGCTTGGATCAGTATTTGCGTGTAATAGTTTGTCACATACTGGAAAGCTTTAGAACACCTCTAGAGCTGAACTCGTGACACACACACACACACACGTGAGCTGAGCTGAGTTTAGATGCATAATCAAGACACACGATTCATTCGGATGAAGCTGAGATCACACATCGAGTAACCCTCAAGGATGTGCCCTCAAGGATAGTCCCTTTATATATATATATATATATATATATATATATATATATATATATATATATTCTGTTCTTTATTAATATTTCTATTCACTATTTATCCTTTTCAGAAACACAAAATTCACAACACCTTTCTAAATAAGAGCATCTGATTGGCTGTAGTGTGGCCAAGCTCAGAAAGAACACCAAAATGCTCCCATCCATGAAATGCCACCATATTTCTTAACTGAAATAAACCAAGCGTCCAGCAGGTGTCACTGTTTTACAGCTAACATGTAATTCCATATGGCTCCTACATGCTTAGTTTGTATTTCATTAAATATATTTTAAAGCCATAACTGATGTCTGATCTACTTTATATTCCTAATGAATATTTAATGCCACTGTTTATAACTTTATTGTTCTTTTATTTCCTCCTTAGATCCTTTTCCTAAAAGATGATGACTAGACGCTTGTTTTGTTTATTGTCGAAAACGGACAAACTGAGGCACCATCGAATCTCCAATTCTTCTGCTTGTGCATGTCTGTCTACAAAGAGTTTTCAGGAGAGGAATATTCTCCTCATGGGTCCTCCTGGGGCTGGGAAGACGTCAGTGGGACGGATTTTGTCCCACAGACTCAGGAAGCCTGTAATCGATATAGACGATGATGTTCTGGAAAAGACATGGGGGATGACGGTAGCAGAGAAGCTGGCGCAAGTCGGAGGTGAACATTTTATCAATGAAGAGGGTCGAGCTGTATGCAGCTTCTCCGCCTCTGGATGTGTGATCTCGCTTTCGGGCTCGAACCCGCTCCACTCGGACGCCATGCTGCACCTGAAGCGCTCAGGAATCGCTCTCTATTTGGACGTGGACACTGAAGACATTGTGGAAAGGCTGTGCAGAATGAAGGTGAACAGAATCGTAGGTCAGGGTGCTGGCGTCTCCTTGAGGGAGATCTTAAATTACCGAAAGCAGTTTTATGAAAAGTGGTTGGATGCCAGGGTGTTTTGCGGAAGGGGAGACACTGTAGAAGAAGTAGCGGAGAAAGTTGTCAGGGTTCTAGATAAATACCAGGACTCCGAATCAGAGACATACATCTCCACCAGAAGCCAGAGACTTGCGTCAAACGGTGACATGAAGTTCTTCAGCGATGTTGTCGTGGAGGGATTAGCTCCCGATGGTGGGCTTTATGTACCTAATAAAGGATTCCCAAAACTGAAACCTTCTGAATGGATAAGATTAGCAGATATGTCATATCCTGAACGTTCTTTGGTCATACTTGAAAAGTGCATACATCCACTGGATATTGCTCCATCAGAACTTCGCTTGATGGTTAACCGTGCCTATGGGCAGAACTTTGCCAGCAAATCAGTGGCACCTGTTAAGCACCTTGCTGAGGATCAGTACATTCTGGAGCTCTTCCATGGTCCCACTGCTTCCTTTAAAGACCTGGCACTTCAGTTAATGCCACAGCTTTTTGCTCACTGCCTTCCTGAGATGTGCAACTACTTGATCCTTGTGGCCACATCTGGGGACACAGGAAGTGCAGTTCTTAGTGGGTTCGGCAATCTCAGAGAAAGCGACAGGCAGCGAATTGGTGTGTTGGTGTTTTTCCCTGAGCAAGGTGTTAGTGTCATACAGAAACTGCAGATGACTGGATTCAAGGGGGACAACACCAGATCTGTCAGCATCTTCTCTGACTTTGACTTCTGCCAGAGGACCATCAAGAGGATGTTCTGTGACTCGAGGCTGGCTGGCCACTTTGCAGTGGAGTATGCCACTGTTCTTAGCACGGCTAACTCTATCAACTGGGCGCGGCTGCTTCCACAGGTGGTCTACCACTCCTCTGCATACCTGGACCTCCTGAGAGACGGTGTGGTGAAATTCGGGCAACCCATTGACGTGTGCGTCCCAACTGGAAACTTTGGAAACACCATGTCTGCAGTCTATGCTAAGCAACTGGGTGTCCCAATAAGGAACATCATATGTGCCTCTAATCATAACTGCGTAGTCTCTGATTTTATCTGTACTGGTCAGTACGATCTCCGAGGTAGGAAGCTCATGCTATCAAATTCTCCTGCTATTGACATTCTAAAGTCTTCAAATCTTGAACGGTTTCTGCATTATGCGTCCTGCGGGGACGGTAAGCTCGTCCGCGACTTGTTTGTAAGCCTTGAGAAAGAGCAGCGCTTTACCGTGTCTGAGGATTTATTACGGACTATACGTACGGACGTGCAAGCAGGGTGGTGCTCAGAAGACGACTGCCTGACTTCGATTCAGGAAGTACACTCCAAAACAGGCTACGTAATGGACACTCACACGGCTGTGGCCAAATCCGTGGCTGACCGGCTGCATGATAAGACGTGTCCAATTGTTCTGTGCTCCACTGCACATTTTGGGAAGTTTGCTCCATCTGTCCTGAAAGCTCTACACTGTCCGGACATCCCACATGAGCCTCTGGAGCAGTTGGACGCACTGTGTGGTATCGCAGGCCAAGAGCTAATGCATCAATCTCTGTATGAGAGTGTGAGAGAGGGAGCAAGTCATACACATACAGTATGCCAGCCTGTGTTCAATGTCCTAACAGACGAGGTGGAATCCATGATACACGACTCATTTATGAAGGTTAGGTAGGACACGGAGGTCAGGGCTGTCAGTGCATAGGCACAGGAGCTGCAGCGTCCCCTAGTGGCAGCTACCAGGGCTGCAGTTTCCCGAAACCATAAAACCCAATGACGTCACTCATTTACATTCAGTTGTTAACTTAAAGCATCTGCGCAAGTATTCAAAGGCAAAATGACCAAACATAAAACCACTGAGGTAACACATGATCATGTGTGGGTGGAGTCAAAGAGGAATGCTGAGTAGACAAATAAAACCAATAAAGAAATGAAACCCATAATAAAAAAAAAAAAAACCTTTTCTGACTGAGACAAACTATTATGAGATCTGCAATGCAGTTATCATGACCTTTAACCCCGTAAACAAAATCCACCACAGACCAGCTAAAGTCACGTAACATGCAGTCTTGATCGTTTGATGTTGAGTTATTCCTCATAAATTTAATTCATGCATGAATAATATGAGATTATTCTCAAATTACATTTTAAAATCTAACAGTGTCTCTGCTTTAAATGGTGTGGATATCGTGATAAACACAATTTAGCACATTTTGCAGAAATGAATGCAAAAACAATGAAACCACAATATTCGGAGGAGCTTGAACTTTTTTACAATTACTGCAATGTTCACAGATTTGGGCAAATATTGCACCGTATTTTGGAGCAGTGGTGGCTTGGTGGTTAAGGCTTTGGTTTACTGAGCAGAAGGTCAGCATTGCCAAGTAAAATGTTCTGTGACATCATTTATCAAAACATTATATCGTCCCACCACCCAGCTAGGAAACTCCTCGCTGTCCCACTGTCCAGTAGAGTTGATGAAGATCCTCATATGAGTGGCGAGACTGAAGTAACACCACTTCAGTAGCTGAACTCGGATGGTGCCTCCTGAACACGTCCCCTAGATGGCAGTGTTGCTCTGCGAACACGTCAACATCAACACGCTCTTTTCTTGAAGGGGTAAAATTCTCAAATCCTGGCACATGGCTCTTTAGTTTATCATGCTTTCTACTCTCTACTGTGTATCGAACCATCCTTACGTGATAATAATTCATTTATTCATTATTATTTTTTCCTTTGGAGGCTAGAGCGTGGTGGAAAGTATTAAAATCAGTTCAAACATTTCACACATCACATTACAGAGTAAAAGATATTTACACCAAATGTAGTCAAGACATGTTTCTTTAGTTTTGCACTGGAGCTACACGACTAATGTGATGAATCAAGTCTCCAGGTTAGCATTGTCCAAACTGCCACAGGAGCTTAATAATAAAAGTTAGTTTTTATTATTATTATTATTATTGGTTTATCCATCCATCCATCTTCAACCGCTTACTCCTTTTCAGGGTCACTGGGAACCTGGAGCCTATCCCAGGGAGCATCAGGCACAAGGCGCCAGTCCATCGCAGGGCGCAATCACATACACACACCCATTCATACACTACGGACACTTTAGACACGCCCATCAGACTAACATGCATGTCTTTGGACTGGGGGAGGAAACCGGTGAACCCGGAGGAAACCCCCGACACACGGAGAGAACATGCAAACTCCACACACGGCCCTGGCGGGACTCGAACCCCGGACCCTGGAGGTGTGAGGCGAACGTACTAACCACTAAGCCACCGTGCGCCCCATTATTGGTTTATTTGTTTATTTATTTTAGAATGTTCCACCCCGACCAGTTACAAAATAAAACCTGATTAAAATAACATGTACTGCATTGTGAATGTACCAAACCTTCCACCTAAGCAGAATGAAATAGCGCGATCATGTTATATTATTGACAGAGGGGTCATTTACATTCACACATACGTGTATGTAAAAAGGGACTAAACTGAATAGACACACTGAAGCTTTCAATAAATGACTATAATTACATGGATATTCCAGGATTAATTATAATATATGCATCTCTCTGATGTGTGAGATTAGTGATGTTGGCTAATGCTAGTGTTTATCAGCTGTGGTGCGTTAAATCACGAGCTCCCCGTTCAACATTCCGGTTGAATAATCATTATAGATGTCGAACAGAACGATCAAGATAATCATCTCACTCATTATCCCGAGCCCTATGGATGAGTTCATCGGCGTTAATGCTTCATACAGAACGACGTCGGTTATGAAACTGCACGGATTCACAAATGCACCGAGTAAATAATCCAGAGCTGGGATTTACATTAAAAAAGATCGTCGCAGTTAAAAGCCGGACGCAGAAATGAGTCGTAAATCTCTTCGGAGTGATGTATTAAGCATGAAGTATGAGTTACATCACCGTAAAATACCAAAATCAATCACCCCAGAGCTGAATCCTGGATTATGTTTGTGAAAATAAACAATTTTACCAAAAGAGATGTAAATGGGCGGCTGTGGCTCAGTCGGTAGAGCGTGTTGTCCACTAATCCACTAATCGTAGGGTTGGTGGTTGGAATCCCGGCCCGGGTGATCCCATGCCGAAGTGTCCTTGGGCAAGACACTGAACCCTAAGTTGCCCCCGATGGCAAGCTAGCACCTTGCATGCAGCTCTGCTACCATTGGTGTGTGAGTGTGTCTCATTTGTAAGTCGCTTTGGATAAAAGCGTCTGCTAAATGAATAAATATAAATGTGAATGAACTCTTCGGTCCGTGGTTATTCTCTCCATCGATGCTAGCGTGAACAGAGATCAGTGGCGTGTTTAAACTCGACGAGCGATGCTGGACGGACTCGTTTCCCATGTTGATTCAATGCAGTTTTATGTGTGTGGTGCTTAAGAACGGACATTGTAACAAAGAAGCTTTGCAGAAATATATAAATTCAGGATCTAGAGTTTAAATGTGTGAATGTAACCCTGATGATGGTGAGGGAAAAACTCCCTGAGACGATATGAGGAAGAAACCTTGAGAGGAACCAGACTCACGGTTATGAATCATTTCTGCACCATAACTGTGTACTATAGAGTCAAAAAGTGCTCATTGCTCTTTACACGTTTTAACGTAATGCCTCCTGTATCAGACTGACGTTATTAACTGTACAATGATGGAGACTCTTAGCAATTGTAATTATCTACAGTAATTCTATACAAAAGGAACATGTTAGCAATGTGGGTTTTTCCATCAGTAGATGAGGTTATGAATGGCGTGGTGGATGTCTTTCAGTGAGATTGGAATGAAATGTTTACACCTTGAGAAAACATATTATTTAGAACCATAGAATGTAGAAAATGTCAAACATTGGGCCATGTGAAAGGTTTTTCCCAGGACGCCAGACCTATACTTCAAAACCCATTTACTACCTTCCCAGTAGACACAAGCAGAACAGCAAGCTCGCATCCTACCGCTGTCTCCTAATAGTGAACATCTCTCAGAGGCTCACAGCAGCTCAATTCAGTCAAGTAAACCACAGCTACCTATCAATCAAAGTGATGGACAGATCAGAGACATCCATCTTGACCACCCAGTGCTCAGACATTCACACCCCGACCTGCTGCACGTCCACATCAGCACAGCGAGAGAAATCAAACGTAGCACCCATGGTCAAAGACCTCTGAAGGCGAAAGTTGATCCTGTTAGGTGTAAATGGTACAAATGAATAATGTGCTTTCAGAAGGCTGTCAAAACACAAAGGATTAAAGTTTATCAAGCCTCAGCAAGGTTTTGAGGACTTCTCACCCTATGGAAAAGCACCGTTGTCCTCATTAGCATGCTATTAGCTGAGAGGAGCAGTCTCTCGCACCGTCACGGTCAGAATATCTGACCTTAATTAATTCCAGAGTCGTTAAACATTCAGCATTCAAAGAGGGAGCAGAGGGAACAAGGGGTTCTCCATGTGTTCTGCTTTAATAGGATTAGCTTCTGTGCTAGCTGCTATAATCCTTTTAAGTGCACTACAAACTTCGGGGTCGTGCTCATCCGTCCTCAGCACTTTACTCTGACTTTACTGACTGCAGTACTGTCAGAGCTGCTGTTAGAGAAAAGGAATCGACCAATCAGAATGGAGAATTCAGCAGTGCTGTGGTATAAAGTACTGAATGATGGAGTAATGCTGTCAGACAACTGAATGACTTCTTTTTGACATGTATAAATGCCTTTTTACATATACGGGGTCTGTTATCAGCAGACATGAATAAAAATCAACGCACTGTCACAGCAAACAAAGTACTAGATTAACATTATCCACTAACTGATATGACGTGAATTATTGACTGACTTTTCTGTGTAAGTTCTCCCAAACAAGACCCACATGCACGTTTAGAACCAAGTTTATTTGCAGTAACGTATATGATGCGGCACTACAGGGACAATGACGGTTAAGGGTTCGGGTTAATGCTTGGAAGGTCGGGGGTTCAAGCCCCAGCCACACTTGGACCCTTGAGCAAGCCCTTAACCTTCTTTGCTCCACGGGCACTGTATCATGGCTGACCCTGCGCTCTGACCCGAACTTCCTGATATGCTGGGCTATTTGAAGAAAATAATTTCACTGTGCTGTAATGTAAAGCTGACCCATAACGACAGTTACATACAGGAATATAGCATGTGATCCGAGTTAATTTATTCATGGCAGCTGATGTGTGGGTCATTCTGATTGGTGTGTTCACAATGAACTGGTTTCAGAGTGCACGTGGTAGTGTTTCAGACTGACATCTTACTGCATCTCCGGTTTCTATCAACACCACTGACAAGGTGTCCCTGGACAGGTCAGAAATATTAACTGTCCATCAAACGTCAGCATAAATTAAGGAGGCAGAATTGCTCGGCGGATTTGCTTCAGGACGTGACAGCGTGAGGAAATAAAAACAAACGGACACGTTGGAAGTAGGCCGCTGTAAAACGTTTAAAAGTGAAAGTACTCCTCATCGTTCTACCATTTTTATCCGTTTCATCAGGGATTTGTAGAGCAGACGGATGCAAGTGCTGAACATTTATTAGATAACGTGCTAAACAACAATAAAGCGGTGAACACAAGAACCATAAACCTAAACAGAAGTTTCAGGGCAAAACTACACAGACTATGATACACACAGCAACCTCAGGACATGACAACAACAAACGCTTGACAATGAGATGCTGAAACCCAGGAACTTCTATAACACGGTTGGTAGGGGTGAGACACCGGTGCGAGTGATTAAGGACATGTGACATGCTGGGGCTGATGGGAAGTCTAGTTCAGCACCCCTTTGGTGCTACCATGACAGGTTTTCTGTGTGCAATATAAATGACTGTAATGTTTTGCTTTGATAGTGTTAATAACGTCTCATACCGTCTGACCCTTTTTCTCTTTTTATTTGGTTATTACTTCCTGCTCTCCTGTTTCTCTTTGCTGATTGGTCTTCTCTGTTTATTGTTTCCTGTTTAAGACCTTTGATCATCCCACTATCCCAAACGTAGCCTGTTTTCCTGAACCTTTTGCAAGTAGTCTTGATAATCACAGGGGCGGCTGTGGATCAGGTGGTAGAGCGGCTTGTAGGGTACAATCATAATTGTAGGGTTGGCGGTTTGATTCCCGGCCCACACAACTCCACATGACTCTACATGCCGAAGTGTCCTTGGGCAAGACACTGAAGCCCAAGTTGCTCCCAATGGCAGGCTAGTGCTTTGCATGGCAGCTCTGCTGCTGTGAGTGTGAATGAGACACAGTATAAAGTGCGTTGTAGAACCACTGAGGTTAAAAAAAGTGCTATAGAGGTACCATTGATTTTTCCTAGTTCTTCATTTACAGTTTTGTACGGTTTTGACCAATCATATCTAACACATGACATGAGAAAGACTCAACTGACTTCAGTAGAAAATATTTCAAGCAGGAAGAATGTGAAATAATATCTGCAGGAGCGGGCGGTATTAATCAAGAGCATCTGTCAAGAGTGTAGGAACGGGGCGGGTCACATTTGTGATTGTGTGGCCTGGATTGGTCAAGCCATCTGTGGGAATGGTCCAAACTGTCAGTCCAAACATGGTTAAATGTTCTGCAGATGTGCGCTCCTCTTCTCACATTATACATACTATTCTGAGATTACTGTATTTAATGACGGATTTCACTTGTGTGTAAACGTAATGGCGAACCTTGCAGCATATCTTCTAAATGAATGAAATGACGAAATGTATTCCTCTGCTTCACATCCAGTGTGCAGATGAAGGCCTTCAGTAATATAAAAGCATTGTCGGCATTTCTGTAGCTCTAATGCCTGCAAATAGTATCTATTCTCTGAGGGTGAGAAGAAAGCACCATCCACACAAGAGATTCGCATTAGGATCAGCCTTCACCTTGCTTGAATGGTACATGTAGAAGAGAAGCAACGGTTCCATCAAGACCAAGATGCAGTACTCTATCCCTGCCAGTAGTGCGGTATGGATTGGAGACCGAAACGCTGCTCAAGTCAAAGTATGAAAAGGTTTTAGGTCCTAAAGATGCAATATTTGCAATGAATCCTGGGAGGTCGCTTTGAAAATGAAAGCAGGTTTGAACAGGAATGAACCATTGAGGAGGAAATCCAGAGACAAAGGTCGCAATGGTGCAGTCACGTGTGCAAAATGAACTCTAACCGGATACGTTACAGACCTTTCTGCAGGCCGAGCACCTGAAAAGACGCAGACCAAGCAAGTTGAAAACAACCTGAGGGTTTGGAACTGACAGGAATGACCAAGCATGGAGAAGCGTGGTCTGAAACCCAGCAGCACCCACAGAAGCATATGAGGTCATCCTCATAGCCATGGAGCAAGACAAAGAAAAGAGCTGTGCCTTAACGAAATGGAGGACTCCTCAGTACTCATGCCATTTTAAATGTATTAAGGGTTGTTAGGGGAGGTACAGGGAAGTTTCTCGTCTTTAACAGCAGACATTTTAAACAAAACACATGAACATATAGTGTGCCCTTTCTTTCCGAAGTTTGGATCCTAGTTGTTTGGAAGGCTGACCTCAGGGTTCTTAGACTCACAGAAGAGCAATAAAGCACACTCAGAGACAGGACGTACTCCTCTCACCCCTGCTGTAATAACTGCACTGCCTCCCTCAGTCATGGAGTCACTGACCCACCGCTTTAAATTGGGTTCCCCCTGTACACTGAACCCGTCCTCCACGTGCACAACAGGGGACTTCAGGTTTCATCTGAGAGGTCAGTTTGGTGAGAAAAACACATTAATGAATCTCCAGGCCAGGAAATGTGGATACAGGTGAATAAAGGCCACCTGCTGCTGAGAAGACTGGATGCTTGTTCAAGAACAATAACGCAGACGATAATAATAACGCAATCTCATGAAGTCAATGGAAAAGAAATACATGGTTTTGGTGACAATAACTCCATCCATATCTCAGAAGAAGAGCCTTTATTTGTCACGTGTTACAGCACAGTGACATTCTTTTCTTCACATATCCTAGCTTGTTAGGAGGTTTTGGAGAATTTGGAACTTTCTGGAGAAAATCCTTAAAGGTTCTATGCACGAAGCATTTTCTTATCAGATAGCGATCCAAGTAGAACCTATGAGGAGGATAAGAACATTTATTTATCCATATAAGGACCAGAAATTTGGAGCTTGCACTGCACACTTACCCTTTAACATACACCCTTTAAAAAGGGTTCTTCAAGGGTTCCTCGTTTGCAAAAAGGGCTCTACTTGGAACAATTTCTAATACAGAAACATTACTCAAGATCCATCAAACGGTTCTTTGAAAAAAGACATGCTACACTTTTATGGAAAAATAGGTTCTTTAAGGGATCTTTCAAGCTTCTTAGCTTCCAAAAAAGGTTATTCTTTCTGGTACACAGAACCTTTAAGGGAAGAAAATAATGGCCAGTAATTTGGAGTTCATTGTGGCGTGAGGGGTGGGGGAGCGTTGTGTTGATTTGAGCGAGAATACAAGTGCGTAAATTCAGCCTAGCTTTTATCCAAAAAACATTGTCGCAATCCATAGCAAGGGTCAGGCCCGGTTAGAGACCCGTAATCAGTAAGAGTCCAATACTGGAATGCACAGTAGGAACACTATACACAGGAGCGGAGAATACATCAGTTCATTAACAAGCTCAAGGGAAAGTGCCAATGTGCTGCTCAGTCCCATGTGCTGGTTAACCAAAAATCTAGCTGAGGCTAAGAAGTGGTTAGCATAATCTAATAATATATCGCCAGCTAGCGTTATTAGTAGCTAAACATGGATAAGTAGGATATGGCAATTCTCTGTGGTATAAGAGGAATAAAACAGAGCTGTTGATTAGGAAATAATCATCTTCAGGGAGGTTACAGTAACTCCAGTTATTTTCCTCTCACTGCATGACACGGCGTGTTATATTCCTTCCGTTAGATACAGACACTTGACATGATACGTTTTGGAACCATTGTTGTGAGTCGGAAAGCTCCCGAGTTCTTTCTCAGCATTTTCTAACCGTGTGTTCTGGGGGAGACGAGGCTTCAGCGGCTTTAAGACTTTCCTTTCGTGTGAAAGTGTGAAATCCATTAAAAAGCAGCACCATTCCTCAGCGTCAGTAATGAGCCGCAGGGCTCGGCACGCTCCAACTTTCTTTTTTAATTCCACAAACGAGTCCACAGGAAAAGTTGTATCGCCGAAACGAGCGCACACATTACGATCTGTACAGATTTCTCAGAACAAAGCATGACTTCCTGTCGTTATCATGCGTTATGTCCCAGCAGAGGCTCGTTATGTGGCTGTTGTTTACTCGGCGGGCGATCGGACGCCGAACGCCAGAGCAGGGGGAAAAAACGTTACGGTTGTAAATAAAGATGACAATAATGTCATTCCGGAACGTCCTCGAGGACACCGCGTGATCCACAAACGGCCATAATGCAGATAGTTCATCATCGCTAATGCTAAGGAAAAGGCCCGTGGGTTTGGGGGTTTGCAGCTTTATTTATGACGTGTATGGGAGATTGAACACAACACAGGGGCAATAAGCACAACCGAGGAACAGAACAGAGCCGGCAGGAAATGAAACATCAGTTTAATGGAACGTGATAAGAGCAGGAGTCTCAAAACCCCAGAAAACAAAACAAAAAAGCGTGCTTATTTGGAGAAAAGCCACTGAATACTGCAAGTGGGAAGTTTTTTCATAAGATTTTTTTTTTTTTCAATGGAAGTGAACGAACACGTCTCGGTGGACTGTAATTATTTTCAGCTTTATGTGTTTTGTTTATGCTTTTCACAGCAGTTTGCCAGTGAATTACTATTTACATTTGATTAGTGAAATGACCTATTTGTAAAATATGATTTTCATTACGTTTAATGTCTGTGAAACACAGTGTAAACTCCTCAGAGGTTCCAAAGTGTCGGAACACTGGACACGCCTTCCATCAACGTTACAGAAACGTCTCTGTACATACCAACCATTTAAATTTTTAAAATCTGATCATCTGGAACATCATTAGAAATAATAATAATAATAATAATAATAATAATAATAATAATACTACCACTACTACTACTACTGCTAATAACATTACTATTACTACTACTACTAGTAATAATAATAATAATAATAATAATAATAATGATAATAATAATAATAATAATAATAATAATAATACTACCACTACTACTACTACTAATAACATTACTACTACTACTACTACTAGTAATAATAATAATAATAATAATAATAATAATAATAATAATAATAATAATAATAATAACAACAACAATAATAATAATAAAAGCTGTGATTTGAAAATGGATCCGTCTGACCAGTCAGAATCCAGAGTTCATTTGTGGTATAAGAGATAGACCTGATTTCTAACTGTGTTCAGGTGAAACAGATCGATTCCCACAGCAGAAATATACACAGGGGAACTTCCTTTCTTTCTTCTTCTTTTATTTATTTTCAATACATTTTATCGCCAGTGATCTGCCGACCGGGAACAACTCTTATAGCAAGTCTTCTTATTTGTTTTTTCATGGAAGAAGTGATTTCCCAGCATCCCCCAACCCCCCCCCCTTTCAGTTGTTCATATCATGTTTTTCATCAGTCACACTTCAAAGACCTCCACCTCCACATCACAGAGAAAATAAAGAAGGCAATAGCGCTGCTCTTGGCTTTGGTGGCTTATAAGATGTGTAGAGCTTCTCTCAGCGTTATTACCCTGAACCCTCTCAAGGCTTGGATGTCATCTGTCTTATACGCTCACACACTCTGAAACGCGAGCGTGAGATAATTTCCAGTGTGTTGTGTATCGGATTCAGCATCCGTCTGAAATATGATGGAGTTTGAAGTTACGAAAGGTGGAGGAAGAGATGATGTACAAAGGAATAGGCGTGTAATGAAAAAGACAAGAAAAGGAAATAATAAACACTCACACGGTCAGAACCAGATTATACTATATGTTGGCTTTTTAATAATAATAATAATAATAATAATAATAATAATAATAATAATAATAATAATAACAATATTAATAATACTACTACTACTACTACTACTACTACTACTAATAATACTAATAATAATAATAATAATAATAGTAATAATAATAATAATAATGATGATGATGATGATGATGATGATGATGATGATATTAATAATAATAATAATAATAATAATAATAATAATAATAATAATAATAATAATAATAATAATAATAATACATATTTAAATGACCTGATCTAATCTAATTAAATCTAATCTAATCAGAAAAGCTGGAATCTTCTTTAGTACATATTTATGATTGACGGTTAACATGTGCACTGTGTATGAATGATTTACGTACAGGATTCACAGCTTTTAATAAAGTGCTGATTAAGAGGCAGCGATAATGTTTGATGAAGCAGACTTGAAGCTGATCGTTTTCCTAAAACACCACGTCCCAAAGTGTGTTATTCCGCTTAGACCACAGTAATATGGCAACGCTGTCCACTTTATTAGAGACATTTATGCCATTGTCCAATCAGCCATTCACGTGTCAGAAGCGCGATGCATAAAGTCAGGCAGGTACAGGTGAAGAGCTTGAGATATGCTCAAGGCACACATCAGAATGGGGGGGGGGGCGATTACTTCGAGCATGGCGTGGTTGCTGGTGGGTTTGAATATTACAGAAACCGCTGATCTCCTGGGATTTTCACACACGGACGTCTCTCGTCTCTAGAGTTTACAAAGAATGGTGCGAAAAACAAAAAAACAAAACATCCAATTCTGCAGGTGGAAATGCCTTGTTTATAAGAGGTCAGAGGTCAGAGGAGAACAGAAAGACTGGTCTGAGCTGACAGGAAGCTTTATAGTCACTCTAATAACCACTCTGTTCATCCATGGTGAGCAGAAAAGCATCTCGACACGCCGAACCTTGATGAGCTACAACGACAGAACACCATATGAAAACTGTACAGCTGAAGACGGGAAAAGGTCCAGCAGATGGTTTTCCCATGTCGTGAGATGGTCGGTAACGAGTGAGTTCAGCTTTCAACGTCTCGTAACACGAAGGACAAAACATTTTCATATTTATCACACGGTTTTGTACCCGTTAAAAGCACCGCCGATTCTCTCCATCACCTCCAATAACACCTTTATCACCTCCATCACTTTAACCCTCGTGCATCAAGTACAAAGCGTTACACATAGGTCCGTAGAGGACAAGAATGACCGGAAAAAAGCAAAAGAGTCTAAAGCTGAGAAAACATTACACGTTTCAAAAAGTTCTGCAGCCTTGTGAACGAATGAAAAGCTGAAGAACACAGAACGCATGATTTAATGCTTAAGCGTCACGGGGATTAAATATGCGGTGTGAATGGGTTTCATTTTCTTCCTTAGTGTCCTGAGAATAACTATTTTGTGTATTTAGTTTAAAATAGATTCATGAAAGTAAATGAGGGTGAAATGTATGTTATTTAGGGGCGGCTGTGGCTCAGTCGTTAGAGCGGGTTGTCCACTAATCCACTAATCGTAGGGTTGGTGGTTCGAATCCCGGCCCGGGTGATCCCATGCCGAAGTGTCCTTGGGCAAGACACTGAACCCTAAGTTGCCCCCGATGGCAAGCTAGCACCTTGCATGGAAGCTCTGCTACCATTGGTGTGTGAGTGTGCACTTGTAAGTCGCTTTGGATAAAAGCGTCTGCTAAATGAATAAATGAATAAATGTAAATGTAAATGTATTTACATTAACACAGACAAAATGATAAAAAAAAAAAGACAAAGACAAAAATGTCCATGAGGACGTTAAGTGATCACACCGCTGCTCCCAGGAGTCACAGGATTGTCTGATTACGTTCTCTGCAATCGTTTCTTGTTTGGACCTTTAAAACACAAGGTACGCAGATGACTACTGCCTTGTTATTTAACTGCACTGAGCGGTACGAGTGGCGGCAGCAGGCGCTCTCCTGAGTGCACTGATTGCCCACGCGCTCCATGATTCACACTGATGGCCTTTTAACAGCGATCGTGTGTCACAAATATCAAAAAAAGTGCATTCATCATGGAAAATGCACACATTCCCTGAAGAATGGCGCTCCTCGCACCTCAGGACTCTTGACTTTGTGCTAAATAAGAGGAAAAAGATGTGTTCGTTATGGAGAATAATCAGAGAGATACATTGGGGGAGGGGGCGAGTAAACAACAGCCACATAACGAGCCTCTGCTGGGTCATAACACATGATAACGGAAGAAACATCAAAGAAAAACATCAAAGAAAACAAAAAAAAAACTCATTAAAGAAATGTACGTGTGGATTTCCAGACGGTTCTATCACGTTAACAGACGCTCACGATGTCGCAGCCTTTAGAGAATGTTTCAAATACTAGGCGACGGTTTTGTCATCATTTGTAGTTTGATAATTGCTGTAGTATAAAAGGAATAAAACACTCTGCTGTTATAGAAAAAAAATGATCTCACTATTCGCAGAAATGTGTGCTAGAGAATCCAGAAGTTAAGGAAGTTAGCTGAATGTATGTTAGGATTAAACTCTTCGCCAGTATTCAGTAAAAGATGAACATAACACCATCTGTACATCCTCACGGGTCAGCCGGATCAGTGAATGTTACAGATTGAATCAGAGAACGCTGGGATAACTGGGGAGAGGCAGGGTCTAACGGCCGTATTTAATGAGCACACCATGGACAAAACTGTGAAAATACTGTAATTAAGGATGTCGTTAAGAGGGAAGTCGAAGCAGCTGGGAGACTTTACAGCCGGGTCTGTGTGTAGGACTTTTCTCCATGGCTTCCATCTGGCCGGTCCACGCAGCCACACGCTGGACACTCTGGGACTGTCCACTAGCTGAAATGTGCGAATGGAAATTAGTAGATTTGGAAAGGGCTAGATTTCTATGGGGCTGACGATAAAAATCGCAGGTGTGTGAAATGCTCAGCACTCCATTGGGTTCATCCATTTGCTGTGTTTTATGCTTTTACTTTGGTACCAACACTCGAGGGGTTAAGGATAACACGTTTTGGACAAACGACAGGGAGATGAAGATCCGTTCTCACATAGGAAGATTTTAAGTCATGGCTTCTTCATGACATGCTCAGTGCAAGCCCTCACTTCACAAAGCTGAGATGATTATAGAGCGCCAGTCCTGTGAAAGTCTGATTTTCCACTACATTTCTGGGCGTGGCCGTGGGGATTAGTGTTCCTTCAGCTATGAGAGTGTTAGCAAGGTTGTGGTCAGGTGCTGATGTTGATGTGAGGAGACTCCAGTTCCAGTTCTTCCCAAAGGTGGGGTTGAGGTCAGGGATCTGTGCAGGACACTCAAGTTCTTCTACCTTCTTCCAACTTTCACACACCATGTCTTCATGTAGCTTGCTTTGCACACAGGGGCATCGTCATGCTGGAACAGTGTTTACGTTTCATAGTTCTAGTGAAGGGAAATTGTAATACACAAGGACATTCTACGGAATGGTGTTCTTCTTGGAGAAGAAGCCCATGTAGGTGTGAAGGACCAGGGTTGCACATACTTTTCTTTGTTCCTTCTCCGTCACTGACCATAACATCCTTTTCCCCAGCATGACCAAACATGAGACAGGAAGTAACATAATAAGTTGAACACAATGACATTACTCAGTACCCGGCATTGAGATCGGGGAGCTTGTACACGATGCAGACTGCAAGCGAGCACCAGACCTTCGCTTTGAAGAAGACTTCACCAGTTGTATCTAACTCTCAGTGCAAACACACGTGTCAGAATGGCCAATGCTCTGAATGATCAAGAACCACAAACTGTATACATGTCCATTTACGTGAGATAAATGGTAAATGGTAAACCTATATAACGCTTTTATCCAAAGCAAGGTGCCATGCAAGGTGCTAGCTTGCCATCGAGAGCAACTCGGGGTTCAGTGTCTTGCCCAAGGACACTTCGGCATGTGGAGTCACATGGGCCAAGAATCAAACCGCCAACCCCACGATTAGTGGACAAGCCGTTCTACCAACTGCGCCACAACCGCCACAACCGAGATTACAGAAAAGATTACAGAAAAGATTACAGAAAAGATTACAGAACAGATTACAGAACAGATGCACAGCTAGCATTGACAGTGCAATTTTTTGAGGAGAACCAAATCCACATCACACTGAAATGGTGAAGCATGCATTTACGGCTGACAAGAATGGGGCAGTGGTGGCTCAGTGGTTATAGACTCTGGGTTACTGATCAGAAGGTCAGGAGGTCAACCCCAGCACTGCCAAACTGCCACTGCTGGGCCCTTGAGCGAGGCCCTTAACCCTCAACTGCTCAGATGTATAGATGAGATAAATGTAAGTCGCTCTGGATAAGGGCGTCTGCCAAAATGCCATAACAATGGTTGAGAGAAGTAGCTAATTTGTACATTAGCTAAAACAGAGCTGTTAGAATGACAGCATGATGAGTCGTTAATCTGAATTGATCCCATGAGGTAAGCCTGTATAATCTGAAAGGTCTCGTTCTTCCATCTGGTCAGTCAGGCACTGAAATTAATTGGAGATACACCTTTGTGGGAAGAAGAAAAGGTACTAAACTGTACGTTTCCATGTCGCTGGTGTGGAATCCTCAAGTCTACACCTTAAGTACCTTTAGTGTAAACTACATGTCGCACTCCTTTTAAATCTAAAAACGAATGACTTACATTACATCTGTTTTAAACACACACTATATCCACGTTTCCAGGTGATATACGTATTAAAGGTATTAAAGGTGTACAAGATGAGTGCCACTCCAGTGACACAGAAAAGGTTTTCTCTCATGTTCATTAGTGTACATTTTATTTCTCATCGCTCCTTTGATCCTTTTCAGTGAACCAAACTGAGTAAATCGCTATTAAGGTACTTCCTGTCTGGGTGGGGAAAGAAGGTGAGTTAATTAGTCCATACAGGGTTAACTTCAAGTCCGGCCGAAAACGCTTGATTCGGTGCAGCTTCTTCTCTAAATCTGTAATGCAAACGAAATGAAACGAAATTGTTTTGCATGATCTTCAGCAGTAATGTTTGTTTAGGGTGAGCATACATCCTCTTTTTTTACATGACCTTTTTAGGACCTTAAAAAAAAAAAAACGTTCATCCGAGATTTCTGAATGTGAGAAAACGTCCGGGATTCATCTTTAGTTTCATTATGATGTGTTTATGGTCTAATACTGCATGATGTGTGCACAGGTTTGCATTGTCTTAACCCCTCTCTGTAAGTCCCGCCTTCTTGCACAACGATTGGTCGATTATAAAAGGCTTACAGCAACTATTGGCCAAATTCCTGCCTCTCGGCCGTTATCCTCCTCTCAGTTAACACCTGAAGGTGGAGGTGTTTTGGTCGGTGTTAAACAGTTACTCCACAATAGCAGCGAATGCTCAGCTGTTCTGAGTCGAACGCCCATGACCATATAAGGTCATATTTAATTTCATGTTATAATTTAACATTTTAATAGCGCTTTTTACAATGGTACATTGTCTCACAGCAGCTTTACAGAAATATCATTTTTACATTTAGAAGTGACTTACAGATGAGACACACTCACACACCAATGGGAGCAGAGCTGCATGCAAGGTGCTAGCTTGCCATCGGGGGCAACTTAGGGTTCAGTGTCTTGCCCAAGGACACTTCGGCATGGGATCACCCGGGCCGGGATTCCAACCAC
>JAFFST010045013.1:2500-19520 GCA_022414735.1 Noturus placidus | reverse complement strand
GTGTGTGTGTGTGTGTGTGTGTGTGTGTATATGTGTGTGTATATGTGTGTGTGTGTGTGTGTGTGTGTGTGTGAGTGAGTGTGTGTGTGTCTGTGTATGTGTGTGTGTGTGTGTGTGTGTGAGTGAGTGTGTGTGTGAATGTGTGTGTGTGTGTGTGTGTGTGTGTGTGCCAACCCATTTCCTCGTTGTGTTGTCTGATTGATGGTTAGTTGGAGCATGTTTGTATTTCCTGATGAAGTTAACTCCAGGCTTCACACTAAAATATTTTCAAATGCCACAGTGCTGATGAATTCTGGAATCTGATTGGTCAGATGTTATCGATCAGTTCCTCCGGGATTTTACGGTTGCAGAAATGAATGATATTCATGAATGATACAGCGTGATATTCAGGAGCTTGCGCTTTTTTAGAATTACCGCTGATTTTTGGCAGATTTGAGCAAAGATGCATCACGTGACATCATCGTGATGCGCATTCAGCCAAAGCGCTCTTCTATTCATGTGCGTCGAACACGAGTTCAGCTGAACGGTCTCATTTACCAACAAACATCACTGAACCAACGCGTGGAACAATTTTGTGCAGTCGCGATTTCGCCAGTTCGAGCTGCACAAAGAACTCTGCAACGATCCGGAAAAAACTCCAGGAAGTCCTGTAAAGACTGATTAATGATCTTCCTCCAGAGCACTTTGATGTATTCAGTGTAGAATCTCATTTATCTCATGGAGCAGTGTTCGAGCAGTGATGGAGCAGTGTTCGAGCAGTGATGGAAAAGTGATAGGGCAGTGTTGGAGCAGTGATGGAGAGCTGATGGAGCAGTATTGGAGCAGTGATGGAGCAGTGTTTGAGCAGTGATGGAGAAAGGATGGAGAGCTGATGGAGCAGTATTGGAGCAGTGTTGGAGCAGTGATGGAGCAGTGATGGAGAAGTGATGGAGCACTGATGGAGCAGTGATGGAGCAGTGATTTAGCCGTGATGTAAGGCAGAGTTGGAGCAGTGATGGAGCAGTGATGAGAACTGTTGGAGCAGTGATGGAGCAGTGACGGAGCAGTGATGGAGCAATGATTTAGCCGTAATGTAAGGCAGAGATGGAGCAGAGATGGAGCAGAGATGGAGCAGTGATGGAGCAGAAATGGAGCAGTGATGGAGCAGTGATAGAGCAGTGATGTATGGCAAGGATGGAGCAGAGATAGAGCAGTGATGGAGCAGTGTTAGAGCAGTAATGGAAGGCAGTGATGAAGCAGTAGACAGGTGAGTTTATTTCCATAAATCCGACCCACGCTCTGCTCCTATCCCCAGCATCAACTTAAGCAGAGCCCACGCTGTAATCAGAGACTCAGCATGCTGTCAATTGTCATGCGTATGTCCTCAGTTTCCATAAGTAAGTGGAGGAAGAGTGAGCGAGAGCAGCAGGTCAGCCCCATTAGAGTCCCAGAGGAACCATTAAGGAGCGTGTTGAGAAGCAGGAGGAGGAGGAGGAGGAGGATGGTGCTGTTCACCTTCAAGACACTGCCTGTGCCGTTAAATATGTGAAGAACAAGAATCATGTAAAAATAGGCTGATGTGTAATGAGGACGTCTCTCAGAGAGCGAGAATAAATATATAGGGGTGTAATAAGAACAGATCTGAGGAGCAGCTCCGTGATGAAGGACAAAAAAATGAATCCTGTTGATTGTGTACCTCGGATTACGTCACATTTACTCTCTGAGAGAACAGTGTGTGTGTGTGGGTGTGTGTGTGTGTGTGTGTGATAAGCATTAAAACATATCCATGTATAAAATATTGATTGTTATATAGATGATTATGTATAAAATAAAATTCTATACTTATTGCCCAAGAAACAATTACAATGGCCTGAAATCAGGATTTATGAAAGACAGGAAATTTACATTTATAACAGTCTCTACATTTATAATTGTTTTTATATGCATGAGCTGTAGAATCAAATGTTTCATTTCTTTTATTTCATTAATTATTTTCTTACCCCCAAAATATGAACTAATTCATTTCAGTAGATAATGATGTTATTCCATAAAATATTTTTGTGTTAAAATCTTAAAATCTCCAAGATGTTAAGTCAAAACAAGAACATGATATCATATCCTACTATAGTAATATCCTAATATTCTAATATCGTAATATCCTAATATCCTAATATTGTAATATCGTAATATTGTAATATCGTAATATCCTAATATCCTAATATTCTAATATCCTAATATCCTAATATTCTAATATCCTAATGATCATTTCACTGAACGCTATCAAGTCAAATTAAGATATTACCTTGTAATAATAACAGCAACATAATATTTTAAAATAACAAGTGATGAAGTTGGTGTGATGAGATACTAATTAACAATGGGATAGTATTATCCTATTTCATGATGCCTTTTATATATTTTGGTCATTATCGATGTCTGATTTATTTACTCATCCTATGTTGGACGCTTTTTAAACCTTAAAAGTACAATCTTGATGATTTAATTTCCATAAATTATTTCTCTGGATGTTTTCCAGCCTCAGTGCAGGCTACGGTGTTAAGACATGATCACATGGACATGCATGTGACGGAAAGAAGAAAAAAGAACCGGAAATAACAAGATAATAAATCAGAGTAATCACAGTATCTTGGAATAATGTCACATAGAAATAACAAGATAACTTGCATATGAAATTACATTACATTTACTTTTATTCATTTAGCGGACGCTTTTATCCAAAGCGACTTACAAATGAGAGATACAAGCAAAGTGATATCAAGCAGGGAACAATACAAGTAGTGCTACTATACAAGATCTATTCATTGAGTACTAGAAGAAGCAACGTGCGCAGAGTAGAGGTGCAAGTGCTTTATTTATGAGTTGGTTAGGTGTTGACGAAAGAGCTGGGTCTTTAGCTGTTTCTTGAAGATGGTGAGAGACTCTGCAGTCCTGATTGAGGTTGGAAGTTCATTCCACCACTGAGGAACAGTTAGTGTGAAGGTTTTGGAAAGGGACCATGTGCCACGCTGAGTAGGAACTACTAAACGTCGGTCGCTAATCGATCACAGATTGCGTGAGGGAACGTAAGCCTTCAGGAGAGAGTTGAGGTAGGGGGCGCTGTTCCAGACAAGGTCTTGTAGGTGAGCATCAAGGCCTTGAATTTAATGCGGGCGGCTACAGGAAGCCAGTGGAGGGAGATGAAGAGGGGCGTGACATGGGTTCTCTTGGGCTGGTGGAAGACCAGGCATGCTGCAGCATTCTGAATCATCTGCAGTGGTCTGATGGAGCTGCTGTGAGGCCGGAAAGTAGAGAGTTGCAGTAGTCCAGTTTTGAGATAACAAGAGCCTGGACTAGTATCTGTGTGGCCTGTTCGGTGAGGTAGGGTTGGATTTTCTTGATGTTGTACAGGATGAATCTACAGGACCGAGCAGTTGTTGAGATGTGGTCTGTAAAGGTCAAGCTGTCATCAAGAGTCACCCCAAGGTTCCTGGCAGTCCTGGTTGGCTTGAGTGTGGTTACGCAGAGCTGTACAGCGAGGTTGTGGTTGATTGAGGGACAGGCTGGGATGACGAGAAGCTCCGATTTTGCCAGGTTGAGCTTGAGGTGGTGTTCCCTCATCCAGGCTGAGATGTCTGACAGGCAAGCAGAGATGCGTGCAGAGACGGATGGATCATCAGGCTGGAAGGACAAATAGAGCTGGGTGTCATCAGCATAGCAATGATATGAAAAGCCATGAGACTCATTCACCTGCCCTAGAGATGTCGTGTAGATAGAACAGAGAAGTGGACACAGAACTGACCCCTGTGGAACGCCAGTTGTTAGTTGCGGAGTTTCAGAAATACCTCCCATCCATGATACCTTGAAGGATCTGTCAGTATGTATATAAATAATGACAAATTTTCAAATGAGTTATTAAGTCAAAAAAGCATAGTAAAATCAGTTACGTTAAAATAACGAGATAATAACTTGAAATATTTTACATTTACTGCATTTAGCAGACGCCTTTGTCCAGATCGACTTTTATACAACTGAGCAACTGAGGATTAAAGGCCTTGCTTGAGGGCCTAGCAGTGGCAGCCTGGCAGTACTGGGATTTGAACTCATGAGATAACTTGAAAAACAGTCATATCTTCAAATGTATTAAAATGTGTGAGATAAAAATGTGAAATAATAATAATGAGATCTGGAACTATTTTGACAGCATACTGAGATAAAAAGCTGAATTTTCTGCGAGCACGATGTAATGAGGAACAGAACAACAAAGCAGCGGTGTGTGAAGATTAGCACAGGAGTGAACATCAGTGAGGGCGTGGGAGGAAAAGAGCTCATTCCTGTGTGATTTATTGATTAAAATGCATGTTGAGAAACTGTGTGTGTGTGTGTGTGTGTGTGAATGCTTTGTGCCATCAGCTGTTAACATTCTAATAACCATCATAGCCTTTCAGGGAATTTGGGGCTTTTATCCACCCATTGAAAAAGCGGCAGAGAGAAGCAGGAGAAAAGAGGAGTGAAGACCCCAGAATAAATCCGGATCAGAACCCGAATCCCACCAGGATAGTGGAGGGGAGACGACCCGAGAGGTTCCAGCTTCCAGAGCAACCAACAGCACATGAGGAAGTGTCCTGAAGTCACATCACACATGTAAAGGCCCTTGGAGTTACTCAATTCTGGACTCAGGACCCATTCTGGGCTCGTTTAGAGGGCGGGGCTTATAATCGCAGGTACGCTTTTATATAGAGTGATTCCTTGAGGAATTCTAAACATTTTGAAGTGCAGATGGCTGCACAAACGCCAGACACTAGATTCACCCATTTCCTGGGATTTTTTTTATTTATTTATTTTTTAATGATTTTCTTTCCCTACAAACACTTAAGCAGTGAAGAACAGCACTTTCTAGATGCAGAGCATGTCATTGTGCAGGGATAACTACAAACAAGCAGCTGTTCTTGTATAAGAAGGTGTTCAGGCATGAGACATGTGTTTTTCCACAATGTTCTCAGTGCAAACAAAGCTGAGGTAATTACAGCGCTCTGGTTCTATTAAAGTCTGCTTTTATATGTCAAAAAAGGCATTCTGTCTCCTCTGGTGACCATAAAAACACTTTCCACATCATTACCAAACATGAAACAGGACCAATCATGCCACTCAGCACGTGGTAGTCGGACCAGGGCTTCTCTGGCTCACTCCTGGATCCTTTCATACTTCACTAAATGCTCTGAACTCTCGAGGCACTCTTGGAGGGGGAGGAGGAGGGGCTGGAGAACTCAAGTGTGAAAAGAGAATGAGAAAGTGCTAATATCGCTTTACCTCACGCTACAACATCCACTTGGTCACGCTGGACTCTTGACACGATCCTTTCCTTTCCTATCCTCTTTATCTCTCTTATGATGAGGTTGATGATGACACGAGGAACATCCTATCTAATTTCTGCCTCCAGATTCTAAAGATGTGTTCCTCACTCATTCACCAACTTTATAGACTTATAGGTTAGCGACAGGTTAGCGTGTACAGTAGGTGGTCCAAACAGTTAAGCCTTGTATTGCATGCTTAGAAAAAGGTTCCTCGGTGGTTCTTTATATATTTAGGACGTTATTTAACTTGCTCATTCAATTCAGATTGGTCAGAAGGTATTGATTAATTTTCGAAAACAGCAGCTCTGATATTAGCACATCTGCAAATCACAGGTTTATGAGGTTTGTGCGCTCGGTGTAATACGTTATCTTGTACTTGCACACCGGATGCGCTATATAAACACATTTAAAACCATGCGTAATTGTTGATAAGGTGACGTTTTCAGTAAAGAGATGTTTATGTAACACATATGGAAGGAGTCTCCAGTGTCAGTGATTTGTAACAGTCAGAGGTAAAGCTGTAACTTTAAGTTCTCTGAGATCTTCAGGACGGACGAGTTTACACTTTATTGATTCGTGTCGTTGTTGTATGTCTTGCTTTAATGCTAGCGTTCTGGATTAGCCTATTTCCAGATGATAATGATGAACTGAGACATGACACAAGTTTGTCTCACTCCGAATGCCTGGATAGATTTCCGAAACCTTCGCCTTGTTTCATAAACAGAATAACAAGAGTAACAAGTCTCCCAGGGAAATCATTACCTTTGTTTGGTGAATCGTTAAATATTCGTCTATATTTCACTGTAATGTTTCAGGCTCTGGTGGGATAGAGAAATATCGTGTCATTAGTTTGGATGTTATTGATGTTTATTATATAAAGGCCTGTTGTGGAGCGATCACTGATCTTCAGCCGTGTCTTCACTGTCTCACTGAAGTGTCTGGGTAAAAAAATTCAAATGATCAATGTCTGTTAGTTTTCTCTTTATTCCAGTGTAATAATATTTTCTAATTTGAAGCCGGTTATGAAACACAGCCGAAATATTACTGAAGCACTTCACTTCATTGACAAGCTGAGAAGCAACTTGCATCCATTTACATTTACATTTATTCATTTAGCAGACGCTTTTATCCAAAGCGACTTACAAATGAGACACACTCACACACCAATGGTAGCAGAGCTGCATGCAAGGTGCTAGCTTGCCATCGGGGGCAACTTAGGGTTCAGTGTCTTGCCCAAGGACACTTCGGCATGGGATCACCCGGGCCGGGATTCCAACCACCAACCCAACGATTAGTGGATTAGTGGACGACCCGCTCTACCCACTGAGACACAGCCGTCCATATTAAATACCATTGTATACCAGTGTAGTGTAAGACGTGTGCTTCGTCCTACAGTACTCATCCCAAAGAAAGGCCATCTTATCTGTATTAGTCGGTATAAATCCGCAATCTGTACGTCACACCTGATAGGCTGAGACGAATGCAAACACAGTATAAACACTTTAATGCTCAAGGCAGACATTTCCAAAACATGAGAAAAGTCCAAGGGGTCAGATACTTGGCAAACAGTACAACACATAGACGAGACCAGGACACAAAATCCAGGATAGCATTCAATGAACAAAAGTCTTGATAAGACCAGGTAAGACACACTGAGTGTTACTTCATGGCCTGGCCTGACTGGATGGCCAAGGTCTATTTATATAGGGTGTGAGTGTAATTGGAAACAATGGTGCAGTTCTTGAATATTTAGTCACAGGTGTCCTTGAGTCCTGTTTCTACGCAGCGGCTGGTTATTCGAGATAAATAATACACGTACCTTTCATTTCCTGTAATATTTTTGCAGTTATAATTGTAATAATGTCTTTGTTACCTGCAGGCATCATTATTAAGATTATGCTTGGGAATTGAAGTGCTGTGGTTGTGTGAGGCCACAGGGACAGATTGTCACCACAGAAGTCTTCGATCTGACAAGACTCACTGTCCAAATAGAGATTCGGTAGTTTTCTACTGTATCTACATGGGTGACACGGCTAACGATCATTATCAGTTCATTCATGTTCAGTAGAAGCTTCATCTGGGTGGATCTGGAGTCTAGCCCGGGAATACTGGGCACACGGTGGGAGGATTTACCTTGGATGGGATGCTGGTCCATCCTAACCTAGACAATTCACCTATCAGCATGTTTTTGTGAAGTTTGAGGAAACCGGAGAACCCAGAGGAAACTCACTCGAGCGTAGAGAATAACCCGAGCTGATCATGAGAAAGGCAGAACAAATGACTGAGTTTATATTTAATTTCTGCGGTAAACTGTCTGTGAATCCACTCCACTGTTCAGCATCATAGTTGTTCCGGTGAAATCCACAGCCTCTATAAATCAGCGGTGTTTATTTGGACACCGCCACAGAAACGGAGCCCTGCCGAGGACCTTTCTTTTCTAAAAGCCATTTATCTCCTTTCTTCAGTCCCGCAGCCTGTCTGAGACGTTTCAGCACACCGTTTCAGACGTTCAGGAGTCCTGCTGCGAACATCTCGGCATGAGAGAATACATAAATATATTTAAATATGCAGGCAGCAGGTGAAGGACGGGCCATGACGTGCTTTGTGTTTGTATGCTGGCTGTAATTCAGTGTGGAGTACCCTCCGGTGTGATGGAGAGCCTTCCGAACCATGACTATTCACCATTCCATACTCCTCACCCTTACTAACCCGGTGTGAATGGTAGAAATAGCACAAGATGAGAGGAGTTGAATACATTCCTCCTGAAGAAACCCCGTAATAAAGCATCAGACAGAATCCTGCTGCTTCACTGGCCTTCACTGGCTCAGAAGTCATTCATACAGCAGTTAGAGGGAGCTTCGGGGGAAAACAATAGAAAAGATGAAAGATGGAAAAGTATCATTTTAGACTTGTCGTAAGGGTAAAGCATGTCAATTCCAGATAATATACTCCCCGGAGATAAAGCCTCTACCTTCATTTCCAGCCTCTAACTTTGCTAGCCAAACACACTGTGGGCTGAGGAAGGATACGCAGCTACTTAAGTCAAGATCCTGCAATTTTCAACTTCTTTTTTATAGTAGCCTTTTATTTTTAATAAATGAATGAATGTATCTAAAGGGGTTTGATACTTCCTCATACTTTCTCCTGATTCTAATCTGGGTGATTAATGAGATTTAAGATTCGAGATAAAACAGGGTAAGGAAATGCCAGAAAACTGCTGCCTTAAGTCAAACGAAGGCTGCAGACCAAGGGTCCAATAAAAAATAAATCCAAAATGGAACGTCATCAGATTCTCTATAGTCCACAATGTCCCTAGTTTTCATGTTTCTTAGTCCCCAGGGTCATTCCTTTCCAGTGTGTTTCTCATTTCTCATGTTTCTAATTACTCATGTCCCTAGTTCTCAGTGTTTTCAATGTCCCCCGTCTCCAGATGCTCCCTAGTTCCCAATGTCCCTAGTTTCTAGATGTTTCCTCATTCCCAATGTCCATTGTTTCCAGATAGTTATAGTTAATCCCCCATTTCTAGTGTCTCTAGTTCCTAACGTCCCTACTTTTGAACATGTTATCTATTTCTCAATTCAGTTTCCAAATTGTGGTGCGTTTGTTGAACCAGAACCCAATAATGTCCCCATGTGTCCAGTGTTTCTAGTGTTCAGTGTTCCTAATTTCCAGATACTTCAGAATTTCGAATCTGCTCAGATTCCAGTGTCTCTATAGTTCTCAATGTCCCCAGGTTCCAGCTGTTTCCTAGTTTCTAATGTCTCAAATGTTCAGTGTCCATAGGTTCCAGTTTCCCTCATTTCCAGATGTCTACTATTTTCCAATGTTCCTAGTTTCCATGGTTTATATTGTCCCCTAGCGTTCTCGTTTACAACGTCCCCAGTTCAGACTGTCTATGAGAAAACACCAAGAGCACCTAGAGTTGAATATTTAAAAAAAAAAAAAAAGTTAGATACAGAAAGTTACTGACAAACCAGCAATAAAGCAGAAATACATGAGTCCAAAATGGAAGAACTTGCATCATATATCAGATAAGAGGAGTGGAGTAGTGTCAGAAACACAAGCTGTCTTCTTCCCTTCTTTCAGAGCAGCTGTTCAGATCTTTTACACCATCTTCTCCGGTTCACTCCATTCTGCTCGTATCCGCCCACATGTGTGATTATTTTAGTCAAAAATGTAAAAGGTCCCTGTACAAACATGTCACTCACTCTCCCACACAGCAGCAGCGGCTCTATTGTCTGGAGGAAAATCCTTTTATATTTAAAAAAAACCCCACACTTTTGTGTATAGCCATTTTGTCATAATCCTGCTGAGGTGAGCCGAGCGCTGTGGTGTCTACACACTGATGCTTCTATAAGATAGGAACATTGTGACACTTCTCCTCTTATATTCATCTCCTGACCTACTTCTCTTCTTTATTCTTTTTAAAACACCAGCCTATCCAGCATACTGATGGGTTTCATACGTGTGTTAAAAGTCACCAGAGAATCTCGTGTGTGTGTGTGTGATGTATTGCATGATCAGCGTCAGAACGTTACAGCATCCGGATGTTTGGTCTGATCCTCCGTGTGTGCTGAGAATTGAACCGAGCAGTTTCTAGCCTGGAGCTTTAAAGTGTGAAAGTTTTTACTGTTTGATCTTCACATTTTAATGGAATAAACACGGATGTGTGTGACGCACAAATCTACACAAATGGGGCACGACATTAATCTCATTCTGAAGCAGAACATGAATGTGTCTTCTTCCTGGTGTCACAAATGCTTCTAGTTCCAAATCTTCATAGTTTCAAGATGTTTCCTATTACCAAAGTACCCAGTGTCTTCTTTTTTTCCCAGTGTCCCCAATTTACATTTTCCCTCATTTCCAGATGATCCCTAGTTTATAATGCCCCAGTTTCCATTGTCTCTAGTTCCAGATGTTCCTGGCTTCCAGATGCTCTCTAATATCTAATGCCTCATTTTGCATTGTCTCTAGTTCTAGATGTTCATAGTTTCCAGATGCACCCTAGTCTCTAATGCTCCACATTCCAGTGTCTTTAGTTCCAGATGTTTCTAGTTTCCAGATGCCCCCTAGTTTCTAATGCCCCAGTTTCCATTGTTTCTAGTTCCAGATGTTCCTGGCTTCCAGAGACCCCCTAGTTTCTAATGCCCCAGTTTCCATTGTCTCTAGTTCCAGATGTTCCTGGCTTCCAGATGCTCTCTAATATCTAATGCCCCAGTTTGCATTGTCTCTAGTTCTAGATGTTCATAGTTTCCAGATGCCCCCTAGTTTCTAATGCCCCAGTTTCCAGTGTCTTTAGTTCCAGATGTTTCTAGTTTCCAGATGCCCCCTAGTTTCTAATGCCCCAGTTTCCAGTGTCTTTAGTTCCAGATGTTTCTAGTTTCCAGATGCCCCCCAGTTTCTAATTCCCCAGTTTCCATTGTCTTTAGTTCCAGATGTTCATAGTTTCCAGATGCTCCCAAGTTTCTAATGCTCCACATTCCAGTGTCTTTAGTTCCAGATGTTTCTAGTTTCCAGATGCTCCCTAGTTTCTAATGCCCCAGTTTCCAGTGTCTCTAGTTCCAGACGTGTCTAGTTTCCAGATGGTCCCTAGTTTCTCATGCTCCAGATTCCAGTGTCTCTAGTTCCAGATGTTTCTTAGTTTGTAGTGCCCCCACCTTCCAGATGTTTTCTAGTCCATGGGTGTCCTTAAGTTGAAGTTCTTTCCTTGTGCTCTAGTTAGAATAGTTTGTTACTGGGGCACTTTAGTGGAAGTGTGTATTGGTCTTCGATCACTTGACTGTAGTGCACTCACTTCCTGCTGACGTTGATATGCAATATGAGGCTGGAATTGAATTCACATAGTCAGGATAAAGCTTGTAGGAAACTCTGCAAATCTAATTTAATTGAGTTTTTGCTCTAATCTGTTTATCTCATGTAGTGTTCATGAATATTATCTGATGATGATGATGAGGACAGATTTCTGTGTTTGTTTCACATGCAGAGATTAATCCAGATTAAATTCCCTGCCATGATTTCCTCAGATCTGACACAAAGCGACTCGTGTGCTGGGCAGATCTGATGATTTCACCATGTTACAAGTAGATTAGAAGGAATTTACAAGGAGATTAGAAGGATTAATATACCGTGTTCTATTACAGTATATTAGCATATAATAATAAATAAATACATCATGTTACATTTTTTTTATTAATCTGTTAGTGTATGAATGTGAGTGTGTATGTGAGTGTGCCCTGTGATGGACTGGCACTCTGTCCAGGGTGTACCCCGCCTTGTGACGATGCCTCCTGGGATAGACTCCAGGTTCCCCGTGACCCTGAAAAGGAGTAAGCGGTTGAAGATGGATGGATGGATGGATGTTTACGGCGAACTCAAATTTCTATCACTCATTTTTAAATAAATAATTAAATTCTAGTAAAAAAACAGTATTTGTTTTCCCATTCAGTGAAGTACACATGAGAACACTTTTCCACGTTGTCTAGCATTACAGACTGAAATGGATTTAATTGGGATTATATGTAGTGAAACTACACCAACTGCATCAACACAAAATGACCTAATAGCCATTTAAACAACAACGTTTTCAACTAAAAACGGAAAGCTGTGTATGCGGTCCGGCTGTTCGTTTCCCCGACGACAGCATTTCGGGGCCTGAGAACGCAAACTTTTGAAAACGATGCCGTCATCGTCTCCGTGTGAACATGCAGAAATGAGAGTCTGTGAAAACGACGACGTCATGCGCACGCGTATTATGTTTACAGTCTGCACGTGAGTACTTCCAAACAACGCGCGAGATATTTCAAACTACAGGACGGTGTTTGTTCTCCACGTAGATCATAAATCGTTGAGAAATGTAAACGTTATTGTTTTTTTTTATCCAGAAAACCCACGGCTTGTATTTGTCTATAGGGTGGTCATGCCCGGATCAATGTGGCCGACAGGTTGACGTGAATGCTTATGTGTGTAGTGTTTCTTTACAAAGTCACATCGCCACCTATTGACCTGCCATGCCTAATACAGCGTCTCAGTCATTTTTGTGGATCCGTGTGAATGGGGCTGTTCTGACAACGTTATCATCTCTACGTGAAACTTTTCAAAAACACAAAGGAAAAACGTCTCCGTTTTTAGTGCATCGCCGTCGTGTAAACGTACCCTGAATGTTATCATTTTATCGTGCTGTGAATTGTTTGCACAGCAGGGGGCTCACACTTCCCCCTTTTCCCATCGACCCACTCACCAGCAGCTAAACACAGAGTCACGATACTCTACACACAGAAGCCCAACAGCGTCCTGACTCATCTTAAAGCAGACTGGCAGCAATAAAACAATTCATTTGTTTACACTGATTTCACATGTCTGATAATTTGATTCCCATTCCTCCGGCAGAATGGAGCACCAGTGGACTGCAATACAGGATTAAAAAGTACAGACTCGCTAACCTTATCCATGTACTTCAAGTGTTAGCAAAGGTCATACATTCAAACTGTTTTGGTTTTTGCTGTCACTTCCTGAGATAATAATAATAATTTAATAATTTATATAGCGCTTTTTACAATGGTACATTGTCTCAAAGCAGCTTTACAGAAATATCATTTTTACATTTACAAGCGACTTACAAATGAGACACACTCACACACCAATGGTAGCAGAGCTACATGCAAGGTGCTAGCTTGCCATCGGGGGCAACTTAGGGTTCAGTGTCTTGCCCAAGGACACTTCGACATGGGATCACCCGGGCCGGGATTCCAACCACCAACCCTACGATTAGTGGATTAGTGGACAACCCGCTCTACCGACTGAGCCACAGCCGCCGCAAAGTTAAGACAGTTTTTCAACTTTTATAAAGATTCCTCTACAATCTTTAGGCAGGTTCCACTGAGATTTGTCTATAGGTTAGACATCAATATGCCTGGACATGTACTGAATAAACTGCAAAGCCCTCCCCACTGTGAGTCTGTTAGAACAGTTTACAGCAGAACACGACATGGCTTTGCTTCAGAACTGTCCAGAGCTCGCTGATCAGCCACGCCCTTTTATTTAAGATCAAATAAAGAAAATGGTTGGCGGAGATATAGGGGTGAAAAATGACAGAACACTATTCCTGAAAATAATTTGTTGAGATATGGGAATGGGCGGGGTTAAATATTGTACCAGCCACTAGAGGGCCTTGGAGACATTTTCAGAGTCGAAGTGGACATGTTGGGTGAAGGCAGCAGTGAGACATCATTCACCGCTGAAAAAATCCCCACGTTAAATGCTTCGCTGTTTTAGCTATACTCGGGCGTGATTAGATTGGGCGGGGTTGTGGCGTATCTCGGATGGTATTGGCTGGTGTGTAAATCAGGGAGATCAGACAGGTTCCGCTCATGACTCTCAGGTCCTTTGCTTGTGGCTTGGAGACATGCTTTGCGTGCGGTGTGATGCCCGCAGAGCCGCTGCTCTTAATTCAATTTTAGGGCAAAACAGCGAGCCAGATTTTTAATATAACCCCTCACCTTTCATTAGCGTAGGGATGAATGTGATTTCTTATCAACGCCACACACGCTGTGAAACCTGCTGAAGCATTAATGCAGCTTTACACTCCGCCTGCTGCAGCAGTTAGGAATGGTTTAGAGGTGGAGCTCTCATCTTCTCTCTCCTCATCTTCCTCTGTCGACACGCTTCCTCCTGCATGCTCTAGATCTCGGTTTCAGTGTAGCTCTGTATCTTGCTTTATTTCTTTCTGGGACAAATTTCTGCACACACAAACAGATACACACGAATATATTAATGAAATAAGATGTTTTTTTTTTTTTCCAGCAGGCTTTCCGTGCAGGGAGGAACGATAACGATGGCACTTCTCCTTGAAATCATCTCAGCTATTTTTGCACAAATTTATGCAAACGGCCTGAATTCTCTCCCCTGATCTCAGACGGGGAAACGATCGTCTGAGCCGCGCTGTCACACACTGCCACTTCCAGCGGTTACGGAAAGCCTTCCTGATTTATTTATGGTAAAGGCTGGCTCTAGCTCATGGGGACTGATAACTTGAGAAATGAAATGAAGCTGGAAAAGATTAGCGGCAAGCAGCAACGCTAACATTTAACACTGACGCTCGAAACTGCAAATTGTTTTGAAAATGCGTGGTATCTGAAAAAAAAAAAAAAAAAAAAAAAAGTATTATTTCATCCTACTGAGCCACTTAGAGTCATAAAAACTCAGAGCACGAGCATGGGCTGTTTTATTTCATCGGCCTAAAAAATATATATCATTTCTATAGCAACAGCTTGTTTAGAGGGATGTGTATGGTGGATGCTCTGCAGTAATTGATTCAAAATAAAAGTCGTTAATGTGGTTTTTCTGTATGGATATGCTAATGTTATCCATAATAACATCATCGATTCCCGGCCTGCGTGACTCTACACGCTGAAGTGTCCTTGGGCGAGACACTGAACCCTAAGTTGCCCCCGATGGGAAGTTAGCGCCTTGTATGGCAGCTCTGCTCCCATTGGTGTGTGAATGAGTGTGTGTGTGTGTGAAGGGGTGAATGAGACACAGTGTAAAGCGCTTTGGATAAAAGCGCTATATAAGTGCGCCATTTACCATTTAATGGAAGGAGTCTCCAGTGTCAGCACTTTGTAACAGTCACAGGTAAAGCTGTGACTTTAACTTTTCCGATATCTTCAGGATGGACGAGTTTACGCTTCGTTGTAGTTTCTCAGTAACACGACAACCAATAAAGTATCAATAAAGTATCTATCTATCTATCTATCTATCTATCTATCTATCTATCTATCTATCTATCTATCTATCTAACCTGCGTTTGTTTTTTTTTTGTCTTATTAACCTCGGACGAGGGAATAAAGCGAGGGATGGTGAGGGAACGATTATGTGCGGCTGCTATAACAGAAGTGAGATCAGGAACTTGCTTGCGGATGTTCCACAGCAACATTGAACGTAGCTATAAACATATATATATATATATATATATATATATATATATATATATATATATCTAGCAGTCATTTAGAAGGTGATATTTGTGCAGCCGGAACAGCATGAACATTCATACAGGTTTCTGTTAAAAACATTAAGCTGTTACTGCACCTGGTATAAAAATATCACATTATCTCATGAAATATTTCCACAAGTGTGTCAAATTCATAGCAGACCTGACAAACATGTAGAGGAAAAAATGAGTAGGGGGTAAAAGCAGTAATAAATCAAAAAAAAAAAAAAAAACCCTCTTGTGTAATGTCACTCGTAGAAACATTTCAAGGTGACATTTCCACTGAGGTTTGAACCACTTCCTTATTTTAATTAGCATTGAAGTGATTTGTAAAGTGTTAGCACTGACACGTATTACTTATTATATGCCGGTTTCATTTCTTTCATCAAAATATTCTCATGGAAGCACCACTCGTGTCCATTTTCAGCTGATCATTTTCAGTGGATGAAATGTCTGAGATCAATGATAAATACATTGAAGTGATGCTAGCTGTCTGCACATCTGTCTGCCAGCTGCGTCACACACACACACACACACACACACACACGCCGAGTTCACGCTATTGAACTCAAACCCTTCTCTGTTACCTGTGACTGAAAATGAGGACACGTCACGTCACGACACGTCAAGGTGAGTGCACCAGCAACAACATTACAACTGTGAGATGATGGAAAGGGGGCGGGGCGTCCAGGGGGGTTATTTAATATCACAGAGTTCAAAACTGTCAATCATTCCTTTACCCTGTGTTGATTTACTCACCTGCCATTTAATTCAGGAAAAATATCAAACGGGTTCCACTGTGTATTTTGGAGTGATAACTCTTATCGGTGTACACTAATGTTAAAATCTCCTAACTCAGTCAACTCCCTCCTGTCACGATTCCCCCTGCTGGCCAGGTGCGGCACTGCACCTTGGCCGGTTCTGTCATGTTTCTCCCCGGAAGCAGTGAGCATGCGCCATGCATGCACGCTGCATTTGCTCAGCTCAGTAGCGGACTTGACTGACAGTTCCAAACACGTGGACTTTTGTTTACATTTGTTGTCATGTCTCCTCCCTAGTTGTCGCACGTGTTTAGCTGTCACGTGCCCCAAGTGCTTGCAGCTGTTAGTAATCTAACGCAATGATTCAGCGTGTATTTATACCATGCATCTGTGAGCACTCGGGGCGGAATATCGAATGAATGAATGTCTTCATATCTGTCTACGCGTGTAATTAGATAACTTTCATAGTCTTGTCCAGGTTCATGTCTCGTTCATGTTAAGTCTGGGGTTTTTGGTTCGTCTGTGTTAGCGGGGTGTTTAAAACTGGATTCTCCGCTACCAGTTTTGCATCGTAGTTTAGATTTCCCGTATCCTGTTTTGGTATGTTTACCCACTCTGCTTGTGACCTCGACCTGGTCTTTTGCCTAGCCCTGTTTACGTTGTTCGCTGATCGCCTGACCCTCGCCTGTCTCTGGATTATCTCTATTGGAATTTCGTTTTGGAATTACGTTGTGGATTACACTGTGTGACACTTTTGTTAATAAAGAACTGTTCATACTGCAATTGCGTCCAGCCTCCTTCTCCGCCGTCGCGGAGACGTGACACCTCCAAACTCCTACACAGAATGTGTGAAGGTTGAGAGGTCTGGAAACAGAAAGCCAACAGTCTCGCACAGGAAAATGTAATGGGAAAATAAAGATTAGATTGGAATCTCGCCAAAA
>JAFFST010045012.1:31523-44382 GCA_022414735.1 Noturus placidus | reverse complement strand
CATGATGGTTTGGATTTTTTTTCACCTTTAATAATAAACACCTTCATTTACAAATTGCATTTTGTGTTTACTTGTGTTGTCCTTGACTATTGTTTAATTTGGTTTGATGTTCCGAAACACTTAAGTGTGACAAACATGCAAAGGAACAGGAAATGAGAGAGGGGGCAAACACTTTTTCACACCACTGTATATATATATATATATATATATATATATATATATATATTAGTATGTATGTATATGTTCCAGAAATGTAGTTAAAAAAAACAATCGTTTCAGACTGAAAAGCAGTTTTCTTTTTTTTTTTTATCCTTTTTGGGAATAAAAGAAAGGAAAATGGGTCAATTAACATGTCCGGATTAAAAACAGCAATGATCCATCTCAATTCATAAAAAAACAAACAAACCCCCCCAATACCACAACAAAAACGCATTCTGATTATTATATGTTTAGACGAGTGTCATTTGGTCTTTATAAATAACTACACACACACACACGTCATACTATCCTTGTGAGAACGTTACATTAACATATTTATACCGTCTGAACTTCTAGAAAAGGTTCTTCATGTTCTCGAATCAGAAAGGTTTCTTTCAGGAGTCTTAATAATCATGGCTTCTTACCTTACCAAAAGGATTGTTCTGTCAAAGTTCTTGTTGTTTTCCTGTCTGAAAAGCTTCTTTGAATGTTCCTTGGAGGAACCCAGTGCTTAGCTACCACAAAGTGTTCTCATTTTAGAACGGGTGCTGTGAGAGTTCTTTAAGGGTTCATTTATTAATTACAGATTACTTATCTTCCATAAAAGGTTCTCCAATCAGAGACGGTTCTTCAAGGGTGCTTTAAAGTTCCATTTGATAATTATAATTACAGGTTCTTAGCTTTAAAAAAAAAAAAGGGATTCACCTGTCAGAAAGGGTTCTTTTTGTTGTCTTGTCAGTAAGGGTTCTTTGTGTTCTCCTTCCATCTTAGCTTCTTTAAGGGCTTGTTGAATAATTTCGGGTTCTCAGCATCCTAAAATAGTTCTGTTGCACCGTTTCTGACAGGAAAAGACTCTGAGGGACAACTGAAGAGTGTGTCTACTTCCTGTTCATGAACGTGTGTGATCGACGGCCTGTGCTTAGGTGAGAGCCGTTTACTTTGCACACATATGATTCTGCACGCATTTGTGTGTTCACGTGCATGTTTAGCACATGTGTTCTCATGTATGTTTAGTGTGTGTGTATGATAATCGGAAACTAAAGCAGCGCAAGAGGAAAGCAGAAGGTGAGCAAGTTTTTTGTTCCCAGAAGCGATTGGTGCTTTGAGAGCACACACACACACACACACACACACACCCCAGCAGCATATTTGTTTCTGAATATCTGAGAGCTTCAATATGTAAAAGAATTCTCAGAGCGGGCTTTTCTGTGCCAAAGCAACATCTGAGCAAACCAAAAAGGCCCGAGTGTGTGTTCCCCGAGTGGGCTGTGTTAATGTTAGATGCGAGACGAGCCAGTGTATCCTCCTCCATCCCTGAAGACCAGAGACCATCTGCTTCAGATCCATTAGAAGGATGCTATAACAATCGATATTTCACCCTGCTAATTTATTTCTTCGCCATTTCTTAATTGGACCTTGACCTTCATGCCGGATGTCTTCAGGGAAAGACGTGTGGAATTTTTTATTTTTATTTTATTTTTCTCTTGAATATGTAAAGTAATGCACATGGGTTAAGATTGGGGCACTAATTAAACAGGCCCGGTTGCCCTTTCTGAGCCGAATCTGGGTCATAAAATTGGAGAATATTGGTACATTAAATGCTGTAAGTACATGACCTACTTAGGACAGGTTGAATTCCTGCTTAACGTGACATAAATCTCAGAAAACCTAGGTTTTTTTTTCCCCTCAAGTTCGCATGGAAGAAATCCAGAAACAGGGTTCTGACGTCTGGAAAGGACAAGCACGTCATTAGAAGTTTAACAGTCTGTGTTTGTTCAAGTAAAAGAAATTTTACTTTTAAACTTTGGAAAGTGTGTTTTTTCCCTACCTGTGATGTCACGACTTTAGCATTTTGCCTGTTATAGACTCAGGGTTGAGTTACAGACACCAGTGCCATTGTTTGATGCTGGCTGTAAAAACACAAAGAAAACAGTGGAATGCATTTCAAAGCCAGTATTAAATGCAGAAATACAACACAGTTTATGAATTCATTCATAATATCTTCCCTTTAAAGAGCAAAAACTATGTTCATTTAGTACTTGGTTAAAGCACTGTTACCTAAAGTCTTCTCAGGAATAGTCCTACTTGTTTCGGCACACCTTTCTTTAGGAGGTTCCTCTCGTTCTTCTGGGTAGAAATGTTCAAGCTTAGCCAGGTTGGACTGGGAGTGTCTGTGAACAGTCATTTGCTGTATTGGGTTCAGGTCCAGACTTTGGCTGGGCCACTCCAGAACTTTTCCAGAAGAAATTCCCGTGCTTTCTTGGCGGTATGCTTCGGGTCATTGTCTTGTTGAAATCCTGGGATGTTGGACACTTTGGAAAAGATTTTCACTCTTGATTGCTCCATATGTTTCTGCACCAATCTTTCTCTGTATCCTGACTAGTCTCCCAGTCCCTGCAGCAGAAAAAACTCCCTGCAGCATGATGCTGCCACCACCATGTTTTGAGTTTGTTTTTTTCCTGTAGAGATGGTATTAATGAGGTGATGTGGTTTCACTGCCTGGTTTCCTCCATTCACAATGCTGGGAATTGTTTCATCAGATTAGAAGATCTTGTATCTCATATTCTGAGAGTCGTTCAGTTGGCTTTAGGCAAACACCAAGCGGGCCTTAGTGTGTCATGTCCACAAACAAAGGAACTCTTGATCTCATTCCTAGTGACCACTAGGTTCTTGGTTACCTGTCTGACCAAGGCCCTTCAAATCTGGTTACTCAGTTTAGCTGGGTGACAAAATCTCAGAGGGTTCATCAATATGAGAATGATGGATGCTACCATACTCGTCCCCTGATCTGTTAACACTATACTGCCTTGCAGATCTATGGATAATTCTCTCGACCTCGTGGCTCAGTTTCACTCTGGCATACACAATCAAATTTAGAGATCTTAAATAGATTGGTGTTTGACTTTCATAATTATGCCCAATCAATTCAATAAGGCACAGGTGAGGTGGTCTCCAGGGAATTTGTAGACGCATTTCAAGGACGACTGATAGAATCTGATGCACCAGAGCTCAATGGTGAGTGTAGCTCCCTCCAGTAGTAAACACGTAGCACGAGGTCTTCGTTAAAAACGGGGTTTTATTTCTTACAACAAAACATTTCAACCCTTCAACCCTTCAACCCGTGAGAACTGGATGGAAAGAAAGAAAAAATAAAAGGATACAACAAATAAAATGCATGTATGTATGTCTTGACTTACAGTTTGTGTCGCTATAGTCACATGCTAGTTAACACAAGCTATTCACATAAACATATCAAAGAAAACCATATACAAAGAAACATACCTCGTAGGCTGCCTTCTACTTAAGAGGGGCTAAATCTTAAAGTCCTTTTCCTTGTCTTCCTTCTCCTCAGGTAATATACGTCCAGATTTCTATTCTTATTATTTACTTAGCTTGGAGAGCTCTTGCCACGTTATGCTTTTTGGCGCTTCGACTAAAGGTGTTCTACCCTTTTAAGTACGTGCGGAACACAAGATCAGCGCTAACTAGTTCCGCCTCTACAACTTCCCATTATTTCCAGGTAGGCCCCAAACAACGGCAACAAACTTAGCTTATAAACATGCAGTTACAGTGAGCATCCTAACAAATATACTTGTGTAGAAATGAATATGTATGTCTTCAATCTTATCCTCAAAAGGGCCGGTGTGGCTGCAGGCTTTCATCCCAGCCAAACAGGAGCTACACTTGGTACTTCATTGCAGACCAAGGTGAACTGATTGTACAAGTGGAATCAGGTGTAGCTCCTGCGTGGTCGGAATGAAAGCCTGAAGCCACACTGGCCCTTTTGCGGTTATGATTGAAGACCGCTGACTTATGCAAATGTGATATTTCAGTCTGTTATTTTTTAATAAATTTACAAAATATTCCAAAAGACCTGTGTTTGCTTTGTCATTGTGGAGAACTGTGTGTAGGTTCATGAGAGAAAAAAAAAAAAAACGAGTTGAATCTATTTGAAAAGGAGTTTGAAACATGTGGAAAAGTAGGCACAGATTGTGTGTTAGGGGTTAGCATGTTTGTCTCACACGTCAGGGTTGGGGATTCGATTCGCACCTTCACCCTGTGTGAACGGAGTTTGCATGTTTTCCCCGTGCATCAGGGGTTTCCTCTAGGTTCTCCAGTTTCCTCGTCCAGTCCAAAGACATGTGTTGTAGGCTAAATAGCGCCTGTAAAAAAATGCCCATAGTGGGTGAATGTGTTTTTTTTTTTTTTTTTTTTTTGGAAAATGATAAGAGGGGTGTGTGATTGTGCTCTTTGATGGGTTGCAATGTCCCTTGCCTTGAGTCCCCTGGGATAGGGGGTCGAAAAATGGTGGTCAATTGAAAAACCTTGTCTTGGGCACTCGAACAATCTGATAACCTTGTAAGTGTGACCTATATGCAGGTGATTTGAACCCAGATTACTGACTTTAAACACATACGTAACCCCACTCTGAATACGTGTACCTTTTCCTGAGAATATACAGTATTGACCCAGTTTTTGGCATGTCTGACAGTGTTTCCGTCTCTCTGTGTCTCGAACTCTGAACGAATGAATTTATAAATAACACGATCGGTCAACGCTCAAAGCATAGCAGCAGTACAGTTCACATTTCACACTGAGATTTTGTTTGCAGAGCTTGGAAGGCAAACATTGACACTGTGGCTTTTCATGTCTCGATGTCGCACTGTAGATTCACTCGAACATGCCCGCCTTTTTTGCGGCTGCTATTCGCAGCCTCACCCAATCTCACACTCAATTAGAGTAGCTTCATTAGGTGTGGGTTGAACCGTATTGTTTGGAGGCTAATTGCATGTCTATTTGGAGCTCAGGAGAAGAACTAGCACCACGCAAATGATTTGAACTTCTTGGTCTGACAATGTAATAAACATATGGCAAATGAAGTGCTAAAATGAGCTCCATGGATGGATAGATGGAGAGAATGAGAGAGAGAGTGAGAGAGAATGAAAGGAAGGAAGCTCGTTCATTATATCCTAATAACCTCCTGCATGCAGACTCCGTATTAAGCATCCAGACATCATGCCAGATTACACGTGACCTCACAGGACGAGCGAGACAAGTGTCTTCTACCGTTGTCTTCAGCCCGATGGCATCTCTCTTAAATCTCGCTCGGTGTTTACAGCCTCTCTGTGCCACTTTAAACGCTCCCTTTTGACAGCTAAATAGCACACTATAAAACAAACACTGAGTCCCGGATTCAAAGATACTGTTGCTCCTGTCACGATCACTCTTTACCTTCTTATACATCTGTTTTATTGTGTGAAAATCGATCATCTCTCTCTCACACACACTCACGAAAACCGTTCAGGTAATTCGCTGCTATTAATGATATATTTACACAAGATGATTGTGTAATATTATCACTCCATAAATGATTGTTTACAAGACGACTCTTAAACATTACGATCCATCCTGTTCATCTTGAATTTTCTTTATTTATAAAAGGTTCGAACCTCGAAAGTAACGAGACGAGAGCTTATTTAAGGAACTACATTAAAAGACCTGGACAATTTCTAGACCATGGAAAAAAAGCCAATGGACAAAATGTCCTCAACACTTAGTAACCTGCTGATTTATATTTTAATTATTATTTGAGTTGCAAAGTCCAGGAACAGAGAAAGAAGGCTAACAAACTACATTAGTGCTAATCTATTGTTATTTGTTTCACTCAGCAGCATGAAAACATACCACACAGTGTCTGCGACGGATGATTAAATGAACCAAAAATAGCAAAAAGCCATGCTGTACTGTGTGTGTGTGTGTGTGTGTGTGTGTGTGAGAGAGAGAGAGAGAGAGGGAGCATCTGTCTGTTGTCCACCCTGAGTGGCCAGCTGTTGACTTTTTTTGAATAAAATGATTTAAAATCTGATAGCCAATTGGTGCAGGCACAGATAGAGAGAGCCAGAGGCTCAGGCCAACAGTGAAGCCAGACGAGTCCCAAGAGAGAGGAAGCACTTATCAGGCCCATAGAGAGAGAGAGAGATCACACCGAGCTGAGTCATATGTTCAGCTTCACACTTGTCCCGTGCATTTATATAAATAGTTATAGGACAAATATAACCACACAAACCTTTATGATCTGTATTTAACACAGCAACAAAAAGAAACACCAAATACAATTCTGTACATGAGAATGTTATCGTTTTTATTAGACATTGTAACCCAGTTATGACATGCCTTATCTGCTTGTAGCTTAGAGCGTCTCGATAAAGAAGAATTATATTGTGTGATATAAAAAGTAGCATCTCCATCTCACAGCGCTGGGAAACCCATCAGGACACGTTAATCTTCATAACGTCCTCGTTCACATCCCCATATAAGTTTAATTTGAAATCCGAGATACTAATGATCTCTTTCGAGAGACCAACAGGTTTTTTTAAATGCTGCTAATTGAATGATACCTGTATAAGCCGATGTCCTGTTGATTTGCTCACGTTTAGTTCTATACAGTTACTGTAATATTGCACCTAGTGGTTAAAAATGTGAACTGCTACATGCACTAATAGAGGCCCATCAGGGCAGAGATCACATTGCCCCTCGCTTGGCGGAGTATCAACAGGAAGCTAAAAGTTTGTTTAATAGCGAATAATCGTAATGAAATCAAATACATGTCTGCAAACAAAGGCAAAGTGTAAGTGTGAAGAGTGTGTATGATGTACAGAAGCATCTCTATTATACAATAGTGTTGTGAAGATTAGAGGTGGGAAAGGGAGATTATGGAGTGGAAAATGTCCGTACATCAGAAATACGTGTATAGTTTCAGGTCTTTTGTCAGTATCTTGAGATGAAAATGTAGCTGAAAGACTCCATGAGACTCTCTCTCTCTCTCTCTCTTGCTCTCTCATTTTCTCTATCCCTCTCTCTTTCTCATGCTTTCTCTCTGCCGCTCTGGCTTTCTCTCTGTCGCACTCTCGCTTTCTGTCGCTCTCTCTCGCGCTCTTCTTCTCTCTCCCCCTCGCTTTCTCTCTCTCCCTCTCTCTCTCTTTTGCTCTCTGATGGACCAGATGGAGCCTCGTTCAACAAGACACGAGGTCAGAAACACAGTCTGTCACATGGAAGTGTGTAGAAGTGTATACCAGCTTAACACAGATGGCTGGAGGTGGTGTTAAGTTTCAGCACTCACTTTCCTCACTGAAGGGATTGCTCACATCATCCATCGTGCTCCTGCATCAACTTTAACTCCAACGTGAGAACGTAGACAATACACAAATGTATATATTTTTTAAAAATCCATTGAGAACATTTATTTCTTTCACCCCCCACACACTCATCTAATGGTTTACTGTTTTTATTGATTTGAATTCTTTAAAATAATTTATTTAATAATTGTATAAAATTCCCAGCTACTAGAAGTATCTAGAAATCCTTTACATCACATTATTCATCTGCTGCACACTGTTCATCAGCACTTATCTGTATTTTTAATCCATTAATGGATGAACATGAGCATTAAGTTAATTCATCACTGATTAATTAATTAATTAATGGAAGTAAATATATTTAATTAGTAATTAACAATGAAGTAAGTATTTGAATATGTAAATACACCACAGATTATCTTTTATATTTTTTAATTGTTTTTTTTTATTTTATTCTTATTTGCCAGCTGTATCTAATAAAAAAAAAATCATATTTGAATACATATCAGTTATTTATTTAGGCCTTTATTATTTACAAATTTTTGTTCTAAATTCATTTTTAAATGTTTTATTTACTACTAATACTATTATGAACAACTTTTTCATATATATGTCTACATTTTTATTTACCATTTTTTACATATGCAAACATATTGTATTACTTTATAATGACATTTTTACATGAAATGTTAAATTGTGTTAAATTATTTATAATAACGACATACATATCTTTACATTAAAAATTCTAACATAACATGGCTTGTACAGGAGAAAAAGACTGCGAAGTGACTCGTTAATTCATAAGAATCTACATACAGACGACTTATAATAATTATAATAACAAACCAAATGCCTGATTATTTAAATAACAACCACAAATGTAGCTGCAAGCAGCAATGATGGGCCCAAGCACTGTGGTGCCATCACCACCAGGGGTGCTGTAGAGTAAATCGGCCACATATACAAAGAGTATTCAAGTATAATTGATGTTACCGCAGCAAAACTATTTTGAGATATCAAGACACCGTTCGCGATTTCGCATCAGCCGTGTCTTGACAAAGTTTGAAGCGATTCGAGAAAAGATAAGATTATCTAAAAGCATGTTTTAATTGACATGCTAGTCTGTGTGATCAGCCTCCAGTACCAAACATCAAGCTCAAGTTTCATCTAAATCCCTCTTTGCATGCAGAAGATACTTCCTGACACTTCCTCTTTCCCTTTTGTTGCAATAAACGTATCGCCACGGCGAAACCGTTTGAGATATCAGAAATCCCTGCATGCTTTCAGTGCTCGGGCCCTAATTACTTCCACCCTTACATTTAATATGTTGAGAAGAGAACAGCATCATTGTGCATCTTCCTGTAACGTGTAACAAACCATTTGTCCATGCACAACATCCGGTACTAATTTCATCTTCGTAAATCTTTAACGTTCCAGGCTTTTAAACCTTTTCAAAAGACATAACAGATGGAAATTTGCATTTATTTGCAATATTTCTGAGGTGATTTTAAGAGAAAATGCTTTCCTTATAAATGTGCAGATCTCCATCGGAATTCGCCTCAGAGCTGCCTCGCTATCATCTCTTGCAGAGCACCTCTTGCAAATGCTCATGTCGTATGCTTAATTTACCACGATTTTCAGAGAGGCACCAACATGCACCTCAAGCTCCATTTACTCGGGACACATTTGCACTCATCTGTCTCGCGCTTCGCTAAAAGTACAGCCCTGGTTCATCAACACAAAATGGCGAGTGGGTACATGTGACCTGAATGCTGTGGCTGAACCACTTATCAAGTGTTTCACCATCATCCACGATGCCTTCAGGCCTCAGCTTACTTTATGGATTCCATGAACAAGATGATGTAACTGTGGAGCAAACGGATGTTGTGTGAAGACCTTGCTCTTTGTGTTGTGGCAAACTCCGTGTAAAGGCGTGCTACGTGATCAAGCCTGCAATTGGTCTTTACAAACGATGTGCACTCAAGCTGATTCATTCCAACATGGATGTCTTTGAGGAACGAACATTTTATTTCTGTGGTCATGGGAATTGTAACAGTGCCACCTGCAGTACCAGAATGCTGGGGTAGTTGCACCAACGCACCAATGGAATTGGGATTATGATGTGTTTTTTGGATAATTGATGAGAATAATTGCACCAATGGAATCAAACAACCACAGTGAATTGTTCGTAATCTCTGACCACTAGGTGGCCCTTGATGAGCATGGCTTTGAGGTGAATGATGGTGTGAATGGGCGGGCTGGGCGGGTCTCCACACACTGGTTCATGAGTAGTCGAGTGGGTTAAGGTCCCCTGCATAGGTTCATACCCAGGGGCTCAGGACTAACAGGAACCGAAGTGCTGCTCAGTGTTATTACGGTCATGCATCCAAAAATATAATGTGTTTCATTACTTCAGACCTTCTAGCATCATTACTGCGCTTTGTTGTTGAACAGGAATTGGCCTTGTGGTGCACGAATTCAGAAATGCAGTTATTGACCCCCCTCCGAGCTGGAAAAGGAAGCCGAACATGAGCTCTGCACTTTGATGGCTTTGATAAATGCCCTCCTGGATGAGTCACTGGGACCATTATTTAAAATCAATGCGGCTTTTCTATCTCTCGGCGGATGCAGGAGTGGCCTGGCGCCTCGGAGCCATCTCTCGCTGGGTTTTAACCAGGACCACAACACCCTTTTACATGCTGGCTTTGATGTAGCTCAATTACACACACACTGCCGTCCTTCTACGCTGCATTTTAATAATCGATCGAACGTTTCCAAAGTGAGGCGAATCCATAGCAGGTGTATGGTTACCAGCCATTACTCGTGTATTTGGATCTCTCTGGATCTCGTTTCCGTACAGCTGGAAATTTCTCTCGTGTTAATTAATGTACATTACGCAGAGAGCCCATTGGTTCTTCATGCAGCTGTAGTTATTTAAAAGAACAGCTCAGACAATTATTTATTAAAAACCCTTCCAGGTTGTCAATGTCTCAACCAAAGCGTCAAAACGTCTCTCCTTTCCACCGGAATAAGTTTCCATCTGATTGAAACATCAACACAATGTAAATCCAGCCCTGATCTTTCCACCACATCTGCAGGATCCTCTCTATCATCTGTCCACTAAACGTCAGGGCTTATCGACCAAACGTCTATGCTTTTTAATCCCTATTGGTGGATTAAATTGATCATTCAGTAGATAAAAACATGAGGTGGCAGCTAGCTTGCTGTAGAATACACATGACTTGGATGTTAAGTTGTTATGAGTTATTAAAATGACTGCAGACATGTTGTTTTTTTTATTATTTAAAGGCAATAAAAAAGTACCGTGTCACGCTTTTTGGGAAAGTTTTGTCAGGTACTGCTCACAGATAACTCACAACAAGTCCAGAATTATTGACGTCCTTCATACATCCCTTTTTAATATGATGTAAAGTTACAGCTTACAGTTACCGTTACAAAGCGATGACACTGGAGACTCCTTCCATAAACATGTCCTTACAGAAAACATCACCATATCAACAATTACACACGTTTTTTTTTTGTTTTTTTTTAACCGGTCATTTGCAGAGCTAATGTTACAGATAATTGATGACCTGACTAATCTTCTGACAAATCAGAATTGGATATAATTGGATTTGATCAGATAATCATGTAAATTCTAATGAAAACGGTAAACAGTGCAAACGCAAGGTTTAACAGATCATTTACAATTCCAATGACCTCCGTAGGTGTTAACGTTTTGACCTTTTACAGCACAACATGACATTATTAAATAAATACGACATTATAAAACATTTTTCCAAGTCTCTAAAAACACACACACACACACACACACACGCGTGTTACAGGATTACAAAAAAATGACAGAAATAAAGAAATGTCAAGTAAATATCAATTCCTCGAAGGCATCGATGATCTCATCCCATGCTCAGCCAGCAGGAGGTCCAGCCTTATTAAGCGTGGCAGGGGTCCGTTCCAGAGAAACGACTCCACAGAAGAAAAACCAGCCGTCATCACAGCACTCGTACATCACAAATCATTTGTGCCTGAGAATGAGTAAAACAGCATCATCAAAACAAAACACACGAAAGCATGTACATGAGCTTTTAGTGAACCACTAAAGCAGTGTTATTAAAGTGATATTTAGGGGTCCAAGCACTGGTAGAACACAGTTTTACATTTTAGTCCATGTTTTTTCAAGTGATTCCTTGGCTTTTCCTCCAACCCAAAAAGCCTGAAGAACCATTTAACTCCACGCATCAAGATGTTATGGTCATTCATATTAAACAGGGTTTGATCATTTGGGAAAGAACTGAGGGAAAGGTTGCATGGACCCTGCAGATCACTCCTTATGGCCATATTGTATTATTATTATTATTATTATTATTATTATTATTATTATTATTATTTTAATTATTGTAGTGATTAAAATCAATACAATAGGCCATACCCTGCAGTGAAAAATCGGCCATTAAGTATGAAATTGGAACGCATATTTGAGGGACTTGAGAGACGATTACACAGAAATGGTGGAGGAATTGGAACTGTGACTGATTACACATTACTGATTCGCTAATCGTTGGATCTAGAAGTAGCAGCAGCAGTATTTGTGTGCAATACCCCCCCCCCCGCCTCCCAAAAACATGTTTCTTGGAGCTCTATAGGTTGCCAGATGCTTGGTGAGTAATGAGTAGTAAACAGTAGTGATTATTTTGTTATTTAAGCTCCAATACAAAGTTTAAATGCCTTTAAACTTTAAAAGACTTTTCTGTTCTCAGGCGGTATTACTGTGTTCAAACAAAATCCAGGTCCATGGTCACGGTACCTTATTACACAACAGAAGAAACGAGCAATGTTAATACAAATAATACCTTCTACATGCTATGAAAGAGCGATATCGTGCCCATAATCACGCAGAACAAAAACATGCAGATTTTTCTTTTCACCCGTTAAAGTCACTCGGAAACCCGTATGGAAGACTTATTGTGGTGCGTCCATAGAAATACAGTGCCTTGCAAAAGTATTCGGCCCCCTTGAACTGTTTTAAGAATCAACAACAGGTGGGACACAATCATGAAGTGGAACGAAATTTATTGGATATTTCAAACTTTTTCAACAAATAAAAAACTGAAAAATTGGGCGAGCAACATTATTCAGCCCCCTTAAGTTAATACCTTGTAGCGCCACCTTTTGCTGCGATTACAGCTGTAAGTCGCTTGGGGTATGTCTCTATCAGATTTGCACATCGAGAGACTGAAATTTTTTCCCATTCCTCCTTGCAAAACAGCTCGAGCTCAGTGAGGTTGGATGGAGAGCGTTTGTGAACAGCAGTTTTCAGTTATTTCCACGGATTCTCGATTGGATTCAGGTCTGGACTTTGACTTAGCCATTCTAACAACTGGATATGTTTATTTGTGAACAATTCCATTGTAGATTTTGCTTTATGTTTTGGATCATTGTCTTGTTGGAAGACAAATCTCCGTCCCAGTCTCAGGTCTTTTGCAGACTCCATCAGGTTTTCTTCC
>JAFFST010045011.1:0-11396 GCA_022414735.1 Noturus placidus | reverse complement strand
TTATAATCCTGTAAAGCTGCTTTGTGACAATGTCTATTGTAAAAAGCGCTATACAAATAAAATTGAATTGAACTGAATTGAATTAAAACAGGAGTACTGCACCTGTCTTAATTTGATTATTTCTTACTTCGTGTATGACCTTAATTAGATTAAGGTAAGTAAAAATTGCTGTTTACATGGTAGTTTCTTAATCAAAGTATGGTCTTAATCAAGTTAAGAGTGGATTATTGTTGTCCTTGTAAATGCAGCTATTGTTTGTTTCCTCACCTTTAAGAGGATCTCGGTTCTCACCTCCTCTGGAATCCATTCTGCAGTCTGAACATGAAACCGAACCTCTGCTTTTGTATTGACTGTAGTGACGACAAAACACCAAACAAATAAAAATGCATTTTTCCCCCTGTCGTGCACAAAATCCCCAATGATAGGAAGTAATTATTCGGTGCAAGGTAAGATACTCATGATACAACCTTTGTTTACGTGTTGACCTCCGGGTCCACTGCTCCGACTGTAAGATATTTTAAGTTTATCTGTCATAGGACAACGTAGTGTAAAACAGGAGTTAAACCACACAACAGCTGCTTGCTAGTTTGCTAGCTTGCTAACTAGCTAGCTTGCTAACTAGCTAGCTTGCTAACTAGCTAGCATGACCGTCGCTATGCCTTGAAGGCGACAGGCAGTGGTGGCTTCATTAGCTAACTGATAGTTTGAGTCGATTTAGTGATGATATATTTATATTTTGGCTTGATGGCTATCTAAGTGCTTGTTTATATGGAACATCTCAAGTAGCTGGATGAAAAAAAATAAAGTTTTTAGAGTTGTCTTTATCATATATTTAATGAAGGCTTGATTAGTTGTCGGTTTGCTAGGTAGACAGCTAGCTACCTGGCTACATTTGGTTTGTTTACATCCCGAAAATATGTTTTATTTCATTATAACACGCCAAGAAAATCGCACGAGCAAATTAGCCATGTCAGTTTGAAGACATTATGTTGCAAAATACCTGTTTACTTGGAGACTCTATAAGATTCTCATTGGGAGTCAGATTATGAATAGCACATACGTACCTACTGGGATGTCAGCAGGCTGATCACCCTGTTGAATGTATAGAGTTTATGAGTTGTACTTTCTTTAACTCAGCACCGGATTAAAGCAATAAATAGCATTTCGATGTCGTCTGTACCTTACCTGTGAATTATCCAAGTGCTTGGTCAGGAGCTTCTGGCCACTGCCTAAATGGCGAATTAAAAATGTATCGCAATATAATTTAGATAATATTTGTCGTGAGCGTTCAGTCCTGTTTACAAACTGTAGGCCTACAGATCGCGAGAAACATAAACAACATGCTGTCACGGGAGCCGCCATATTGATTTGAATTAAGGTACGTATTACTTCCAGGTAATGGCCGCGTGTATAGTTTGCTAAATGAAAACGGACGTTAGAGATCCAATGAAAACTTTCCTCCCACCTCCCAAAATCCTGCCAGTAGGTGGATTGGCTAAGATAATAGCTAGAGTTATGCTCAGCAGACAAGTGATGCCACAGCTCCTGGGTCCCCAGATTGAATACCCTGATCTTGAGTTACTGTCTTTGTGTACATGTTCATATGTTGCCCCTGTGTTGTATGGGTTTACCTCGTAGCCCCAGTGGCCTAATGGATAAGGCACTGGCCTCCTAAGCCAGGGATTGTGGGTTCGAGTCCCATCTGGGGTGAGCTTGTTTTTTATGATTATTATAATTTCATCACAATCTCCACCAACGGTCTGCGATTATCTTTTGGCCTTTTGGTGTTGCTGAACTAGCCAGTGGATTCCTTCTTTTTTTAAGTGGTTCATTTGGCCACAGCTAAAGTTATTGCTGTATCTCTGATAGGTCTGTTTTGTTGTTTTTTTTTCTTCAGCCTAATGATGGCCTCCTTCACTTCTTCATCGCCGCCTCTTTGGACCGCATATTGAGACCTTTTATCTCTTTCATTTGTCATGAAATGAAGAGGAAAGAAGCAATATCCGGCCATATCTGGATATTACTTATCAGTCAACTATCCAATTACTTTTGAGCTTGTGAAAATGGAGGGACTCACATCTTGATTGCTTTATTTCAAATCCATTGTGGTGGTGTTCAGAGGCATAATTACGAACATTATGTCTGTTACAGTTCAAATACTTATGGACCTGACTGTATAGTACAGTGGTTCCCAAACATTTCCAGGGTAAGGTCCCCCAAATGGCATTAACATTTTATCGAGTCCCCCCTTTTACAAGATGTCTTTAAAACACATTAAAAATACAGACTTCTGAATATATCCCCCTTTTTTAATAATTACATCTTACATATTTACATTAGGAATTGATTGTGTGTGTGTGTGTTTGTCTGAGAGTGAGAATTTTTTTCCACACCAAATTGCTGAGGCCCTCCAGGCGCCCCCTGGCGGCCCCCACCTTGAAAACCACTGGTATACTGGACATCTCTTTTAATCCTCCACATGTACACAATATTTGGAAGCAAGTATATGAACAATACATCTTGCATATGCTATACATGTGATGAAGCTGAAGTCCACATGGGTTTCCTCCCACCTCCCAAAATCCTGCCAGTAGGTGGATTGGCTAAGATAATAGCTAGAGTTATGCTCAGCAGACAAGTGATGCCACAGCTCCTGGGTCCCCAGATTGAATACCCTGAGCTTGAGTTACTGTCTTTGTGTACATGTTCATATGTTGTCCCTGTGTTGTATGGGTTTCCTCCGGGTTCTCAAGGTTCCCATTTCTCAGAAACATTCTGATGGATTGGATTGGGTAGTATAATGTACTATCTGTAATGGAGGCGTAGGTTCGAGATCCACCGCGACATTAGATTATTCTCAGTACTCATGTCATGGTGGTTTATCATTATATTTATAAAGGCAAAACGAGGCTCTTGTTTTAATTGGTTCCATGGTGTAATGGTTAGCACTCTGGACTCTGAATCCAGCGATCCGAGTTCAAATCTCGGTGGAACCTTCCTTTATTATAAACCAGATTGTTATTGTTAAATGATTGCGTTAAACCGGATGCAAACTGAGATTTTTAATAGTCCTTTACGACTGTTTCTTGTCAAACTGTACGAACTTTAACCCGTTCGTAAGCCATGTCACACTGTAGGATCTCAGCTGTTATTAATGTCAAACTGTAAACCGTATACCTGGAGACTCACATAACAGCTCATAGTTCACCAGCCGGTTCCATGGTGTAATGGTTAGCACTCTGGACTCTGAATCCAGCAATCCGAGTTCAAATCTCGATAGAACCTTCGTTATATATTTAATTTAACAAAGAAAGTACATTATTATCTTCCTACCATGTACTCATTAGAGCCAAGCATAGAGCAGATATATTATTTGTACACTCTCTCATTTCAGTAAGACGACGTTAATTACATCAGGATGTAAATAAACAAATAAATAAGCTAATTTATTCTATAGAGGATTGTATTTATTCAATCGCTGCGGTTCTACTGTTCGTTTATTATAATGTGCACACATTCTGAATTCCTTCCAAAACACCCACCCACACAACTAACTCTGGTGTTTTATTTTCTTCATTCGCATTTTATTCTAACTGACTGGCTGCCTTTATGTCTTTAGCTCTGCTTTTTATACTTTCATCCCTGTGTAAACTGGTGATAAATCGACACCTAATGTCAGTGAGTTGATGGGTGCAGCTCAGACAGGAGTGTTTCTCCTCCATACTTCTTTACTTATCACTGCCACAGCGCCTCGTCTCTCTCTCTCTCTCTCTCTCTCTCTCTCTCTCTCTCTCTCTCTCTCTCCGAGGCTTTCTGCTTTCAGATTTAGATTGAAATCAGATGTTAGTTGTGTGGCTAGCTAATCTAATTTTACAAATTATAACATCTTCAATCCGTTGCTCTCGTTGATTATTTTCCCCTGTGGTTTGTTTGGCGATCCTTTGAGCTTCCTGCTGAGAAAGGAGGGAGCACAGGACAGGACAGTTTAGTGATACAGCAAACCCAACCCCATATCCTACAAGCCTAGTTAGAGGAATGGTGTCTTTTTGGTTAAACTCAAGCAGGCGATTCTGACAGTTTCGGGCTACATAACTTGCACGCACCATGAATTTACTGCCATCCAACCCTCACGGAAATGGACTTCTGTATGCTGGATTTAATCAAGATCATGGTAGGATGTATTTATGTTGTTTCTGGTGAGCTAATCTAGCGCTATGCTAAGCTAACGCTATGCTAAGCTAAAGCTATGCTAAGATATTTTAAGTTTATCTGTCATAGGACAACGTAGTGTAAAACATGAGTTAAACCACACAACAGCTGTTAACTAACTAACTAACTAACTAACTAGCTAGCTAGCTTGACCGTCGCTATGCCTTGAAGGCGACAGGCAGTGGTGGCTTCATTAGCTAACTGATAGTTTGAGTCGATTTAGTGATGATATATTTATATTTTGGCTTGATGGCTATCTAAGTGCTTGTTTATATGGAACATCTCAAGTAGCTGGATGAAAAAAAATAAAGTTTTTAGAGTTGTCTTTATCATATATTTAATGAAGGCTTGATTAGTTGTCGGTTTGCTAGGTAGACAGCTAGCTACCTGGCTACATTTGGTTTGTTTACATCCCGAAAATATGTTTTATTTCATTATAACACGCCAAGAAAATCGCACGAGCAAATTAGCCATGTCAGTTTGAAGACATTATGTTGCAAAATACCTGTTTACTTGGAGACTCTATAAGATTCTCATTGGGCTGACTGGAAGGAAACCTAGGAGTTACTTTATTTTATTAGACAGAAAAATGTATGAATCTCTTGGAAAGCACACATTTTATAGCTGTATTGTTCATTTTTCCCCCTCTTTTTTTTTTTTCTTTTCAGGATGCTTTGCATGTGGGATGGAAAATGGCTTCAGGGTATACAACGCAGATCCTCTAAAAGAAAAAGAGAAACAAGGTGAGTGCTGCTGATTGACACGTGACCTGACAGATCAGTAATCTCATCTACTCAATCACTGTGGAGATACTTTACTCATCTATACATAACCATAACGCATAAATATAGCCAATATCAAACACGATTCATTTCAGCAACGCTGTTAAAGTGTGTGGAAGGTATAAGGAAGTTAACAACTCAGTCTCCAGTCCAGCACATGATTTTCCAGTGTGATCACTTAAAATACACACACACACACACACACACACAAGCGTGTTAAGTATGCATCTCATGTCATTTGTGAGAAATCTAAATTGGTTTCCAATTGGTGACTCCATTTTTAGGGCTCAACATTCTCAAGACTAATGAGAGGACTGGGCTTGTGCGGCACACTGAAGCTTATTAAAGTCAACAAATCAGGAGTGCTAGCAAATGATTGTTTGTCTGGGTTTACACATTGCACAATGTAATATTTTCACGAACTTAAAACCCGTTGTGGGGGATATTAATTTCTGTGCTTTCTTGCACTGGTTTAGTATATAACATGCAAATACATTTAAATGGCCAAAGTATTTGGACACTTGTCCATCACAAGCATATGTGCTTCTTCCCCCAAATTGTTGCCACAGAGTTGGAAATAGGGCTGCAACTAACGATTGTTTTCGTAATCGATTAATTGGCAGATTATTTTTTTCGAATAATTGATTAGTTGGATGGCATAAAACGTGTATAAAAAAAACTTTACACTAACACAACTGTTTGTCGAATAATATATATATATAAGTATTTATGCATTATTTTTATGGATGCACAAAAAAAGCACTGATCATTAAACTACAGTCCTAAATGAATAATACAATCTCACTTTAATTGCACCTGGTGGTTTCTGTTATTCACTGCATTTAGACATATTGTTTTACTTATGTTTGCTTTGATCATACCGTTTTAATTTAACATTACTTGCGCTACATTATTTATCACCGCGTCTACATCGCCAGTGAGGAGCAACAAAGCCTTGTTATTAATAGGTCACTTCTATTATGATAAACGACAGAATTTACAAAGCAAGCGCACGGATACAGCATATAATGATGATAAACTTCATTTAAACTAAACCATGTAACAACTCGCCCAAGTTTCCTCAAGCCCTTGTACACAGTGGAGCATTTTGGATATAAATATAAGTTTGTGTTCGTGCTTTTGTGCTACATAAGCTCCGTTTTGTAAAGTTTGCAGGTTAAAGACTTCTACACTACATTTAATATAAAATGCTGCCCTGTCTTCGAGGACTTGGAGGCCGCACACTTTTTTCCACGGTCACTTGACTATTACGTCTCTGTCTGCTGGTGACTGAGGTCATGTTGGCCATAAAAGATAATGTTGACACAAACAGTAAACAAGAATTTTGTTGTCGTTGTCTCTGGGTATTCTGCTAAAGTTAGTGGCAGCGCATTACATGCATTTGACATCATGCTCCGTGTTAATTGCCATGGTTTTGGAATGGGCACATATGGTTGTGATGGTCAGGAGTCCACATACTTTTGGCCACATAATGAAATTGCATGTTCTATTTGCTATATTGGTGTAGGAAGGAACAGAAATGAATTCTCCATACAATGAGCTTTAAGATCTTGAAAATATTACATGAAATGCAATATGTGAACCCAGACAAACCAGCAAACCTGATAATTTACTAGCATTCCTGGTTATACAATATAATAATTGTTTAAATGTTGTAAACATGGGTTACCAGTGTATATGATCACAAAAGTTTGTTAGTCCAGTGATATTTTACCTCTATACACGGTGTCTACGTAACGAAGAGGGTTTCTATCTTTTATCCACTTGAAAGCCTACGAGAGCAAGTTCCACACATAAGCATAGCAGGGATATTCTGCAAGTTCCACACATAAGCATAGCAGGGATATTCTGCAAGTTCCACACATAAGCATAGCAGGGATATTCTGCAAGTTCCACACATAAGCATAGCAGGGATATTCTGCAAGTTCCACACATAAGCATAGCAGGGATATTCTGCAAGTTCCACACATAAGCATAGCAGGGATATTCTGCAAGTTCCACACATAAGCATAGCAGGGATATTCTGCAAGTTCCACACATAAGCATAGCAGGGATATTCTGCAAGTTCCACACATAAGCATAGCAGGGATATTCTGGGCGGCTGTGGCTCAGTCCGTAGGGTTGTCCACTAATCCACTAATCGTAGGGTGGCGGTTCGAATCCCGGCCCGGATGACTCCACATGCCGAAGTGACCTTGGGCGACCCCCAAAACAAACTAAACTCCCCAACTAGAGTCACCGCAGTGTATCTCGCCGCTGTGTATCTCAGCCATTTCCATTTACGGACTGAAATATTGTACACACGCTGTTCAGATTATGGGCCTACAGTGCAAAATTCAGTATAGCACGAATATTGTATTTTCTACTGTTTCTAGCTAGAAGCCATGACCGTGACACACCCCTCCCTCCACCCCAAAAAACCCCACTTAATTTTGTCATTTAATAGAGCATCTGCTCCAAATGTGGTCCTGAGAAGTTGCTTGATGTTGTGTTTGGCTTCCAGAGTTTCTTGAGGGTGGAGTCGGGCATGTTGAGATGCTCTTTCGATGCAACTACCTTGCACTTGTTGGAGGAGGCAAGAAACCCAAGTACCCACCTAATAAAGGTATGTTCTTTTGTTCATAATATGGGCAAAATAGCATATTGTATACCTCAGCACTCTGCACTTAATATGACATTCAGTATAATGACTGAAAATGCATGAATGCAGTTTTGAATGTTTGTTTGTAGAGGTCAGTATTGCAGTAAGGTTTTTTTTTTTTTTTGCTGAGGGCTTCAGGAGGCAAAATCAAATCTACAGAAACATACTGACAGTTGTTTTTAAAAATGTTGTTTAGAAACAAGAACAGTTTTGAGAATGCAGAATGCTATATGAGCAAATCTCTAATGTAACAACCTTTGCATGCCCAAAGCAGCCACATCTGTATCCATGTCCTCAGCCCATTGCATCTACACAATACGTCTTATGTCTATTACTACTTATTAAAAAGTACAAAAGATTTACATCTGTACATTCTGGTTCATATTTACAGATCACAGGTTGTATTGTTATTAATGTTATGTGCTGTGAAAATGTTACTCAAATTTACACGTCCTCCAGCCAGATGTGAGTTTGATCATACAGACGGGGGGGGGGAATGAAATGAATCGTAATTTTATTTATTTATATATTTTTTTTAATTAAAGGCTATTGTATTAAATCATACTTCCTCAATAATTGTTTTTAAAAGCCACATATGTATGTTTTTATCTTTTTTTTTTTTTTTTTTTTTTTTTTTTTTAAACTAGTAATGATCTGGGATGACCTTAAGAAAAAGACTGTGATTGAGATTGAGTTTTCCACAGAAGTCAAAGCTGTTAAGCTTCGAAGAGACAGGTATTTGTCTTTACTTTCAAATGATAATTTCACACGTTAATTCAAATAAGCCATTCACAGTCATTTATTCAATATCATTAAAGCCTCTGCCAACTTACTGCAAAAGAAAGAACTTTTTTTTTTCCCCAGTTAAGATGGTTCTGAATCGCTTTTTTTCTGTCCTATTTGAGTTGCACGTTCCTGCATTTGGTAGAGGTGAGATCAAGCCTACTGATGTATCAGAATTCACCATCTGCTTCTATGGCTTTAGCTCAATCGAGGAAACTAAAAGGACTTCTTTCCTGCTCTCTGTATATTTGTTTCTGAGCCTGAGGGAACTGCATCTTCCTACAGTGTTCTAGTTTTACACACATTTTATACACAATGTAGTACTCTCTGGGAGATATTGATGAGCAGTTTAAAAAAAAAAAAGAACCCACGTTATATGAATGAATACACCAACACAGCATGTAATGAGTCTCAATTTGTTTGAAAACAACTGCACTGTGGAAGTTCAGCTCTGTCATTCCTACACACTTTTCTAGTGCGAACACTTCAAGTCATTGTTGGTCATTGTATGATCTGACACACACACCATTTCAAACATTTAGAAAATAGGACTTTTTATTTCGAATTATATGGTAGTAACGTGTATTTCTTGACTGTACCACTGATAAATGCTTGTTTAATGACAGATCGTTTGAGAGATTGTTTGAAGTCATGTTGTCAGGGGCTTTAAATTCAGAGGGTTAAAGTTAATTTTTTAGCACAAACAATAATCTCTAGCAGTCTTTTGCAAGTCATGCAACTAAGAGCCAGGAAGCAAGTCAACCTTTCATCATATTCCGACTGTAGCTCTTTGCATGACTGTTGTGGGAAATACAAGTAGGTATGGGATGGAGTACCAACTGACACAACTGAGTACAGCAATATAGACTCTAACACCAAGACAAACTCTGTATTAAATATTAAGCTGAATAGTACTTTGTCCATGTGCTTTACTTTTATATTTAAATACAGCTGACCTAACTGTACAAGGATAGCTACCGTTGCATATCGTAGTACATAAAGCCAGAATGTGTCTGTGTTTTTTGTCCCCCGATCTACACCCCCCCCCCCCCCCCCCCAGAATTGTGGTGGTCCTGGATTCAATGATCAAAGTCTTCACTTTCACACACAACCCACACCAGCTGCATGTCTTTGAAACATGCTACAACCCTAAAGGTATGTCTCTCTTTCACACTAAATAAACTGTAGTGAAACATTCAAAGGACTCATTTATCACATCTGGAAATGGTTTTTATATTCCGAACCACACAGCAAATCCCCACCAGATTTACTGCAGTTTACATAATGCTGTTCTTTGGTAAATGCCAATCACCTGTAATTTCGCAAGTGTGTTTATGGCACAGCTTATTTACATTTATGGAGTTTTGTGTGTCGTTAAAGGGCAACACTCACAGAGAGCTGAAAATGACTAAACTCTGTGTGTGTGTGTGTGCGTGTAATAAAATTTCCAGTAATCCAGCTCAGCCCACGCAGCATATCGGCTATTATAGACTCGCACTAATTCTTCCTTTTTTTTTTATATGGCAGCATTTCTGAATAGCTAGTCTTATGTCTTTGTATTGCTTTCATTTGGATTGCTTTCTTTAAGTTGATTAACATCAAACGAACGAGTTTAACAAGTTTCATTACATACAAATAAATAAGCTATTTAAACTTGACAGAATAAGTCGATAAACAATTGAAGTAACTCCTACCAACTATACAATTTGAAGCTGATCAATCAAGGTTCACTTTAGTGAGTCTACTTTTATGTAGATCTCCACAAACGCTCAAGCTCTTGTAGGATATGAACGTTGTCCCAAACGGAATTTGTATAAATACCACATTTCTCATGTAAACGCTCTTGTTCATGATTTTACAAATGCGTTTTGTTCATGTTCATTGGTTTCATATCATGAGGTTGATTCTTATTTTGTATGTTTGTGAAGTTTTATTACATAAAATTTTAATAAAATTGCGTTATTGATACTGAATTGTTTTCTTCTGGAATATTTTCCATTATCTTTGCAGGTTTGTGTGTTCTGTGTCCAAACAGCAACAACTCTTTGCTAGCATTTCCCGGCACCCACTCTGGACATGTGCAGATAGTAGACCTGGCTAACACAGAGAGGCCTCCGGTGGACATTCCTGCTCACGAAGGAGCTCTGTGTTGTATTGCCCTCAACCTCCAGGGCACGCGGATAGCCACGGCTTCGGAAAAAGTGAGAAACTGATGAAGTACTGATACAAGCATGGCGATTTTGAACAATGTTTCTTCATGAAAAATTTCTGTATAAATAAATAACTCCTGATCTAAAGAAAGAAAAAGTATATTGTAGCTGTTTATGGTCTAATGTGGTTTTCATTTCTTCTTCAGGGGACTCTGATCAGAATATTTGACACATCAGCGGGTCATCTGATTCAGGAGCTAAGACGAGGATCACAGACTGCAAACATATATTGGTGAGTTGTCAATTATTTTATGTTGTGATTCAAGATTCCAAACCTCTTCCAGGAGTCCTTAGTAAGTAACATATATTTAATGCCTGTGTTGTCTTGCAGCATTAACTTCAACCAGGATGCGTCTCTCATCTGTGTGTCGAGTGACCATGGGACTGTCCACATATTTGCTGCAGAAGATCCCAAAAGGAACAAGCAATCAAGGTTTGGAACAAAATTTGAAGCCATTTTCTGGACATTTCTTTAGAGTTGTTTAACTATGCCTCCTCATAGATTTGCTGCTTCTTACCTGTAGTTATGTTTGTTTTATTTTATTTATTTATTTATTTATTTATTTATTTATTTATTTATTTATTTTAATTACAGCTTGGCCTCAGCCAGTTTCCTACCCAAGTATTTCAGCTCCAAGTGGAGTTTCTCAAAGTTCCAGCTCCCATCTGGCTCACCCTGTGTCTGTGCCTTTGGAACTGAGCCCAATGCAGTCATAGGTGAAGAGGAGTTATGTGTTTCATTTAGCAGCC
>JAFFST010045010.1:0-26796 GCA_022414735.1 Noturus placidus | reverse complement strand
TCCAGGTGATCATCAGAGTTTTGGGGAAGAAACCTGTAGCATGACACACCAGCTCTGGAGGAGACGAGTGATTCTGGAACACTGACGCTGTAGGAGGAACTTTCCTCTCCAGAGTGTCTCTGCCGTAAGCCACATACTTCTTTAACCAGTCAATACAGATGTTCTCCAGGTAGTTCTTCCTCTGATCTTTAAGACCAGGATTATTATCCCACTTGTTCTTGGTGATCAGAGCTTGAGGTGTCGGAGTGATCCAGGTGAGAGATTTCAGATCCAGACTGAGGAAATCTTCTCCATCATAACCGTACTGCAAGTATCCTCTAATGGTGCCGTCATCATCACGCTCACATCCGTACATCCACTGCACTGTGTGAACTCCTGCAGTATGATTAAAGCGCTGCATCAGTGTATCCACATTGACTTCGTAGGTCTCCTGATCAACCTGCAGATTCTGTGTCCCTGAGTTCCAGTAATCTGGATCATCAGCGTTGATCTTCTGTATCCACTCCGTTTTCGGGATCATTCTCCTGATCTCACTGTCATAATAATCAAACTGCTGTCCATCCACCTGAACCGCAGTGGTGAATTCTGGGAAATTTATTCCTGGTGTAACTGCAGTGTAGATGTACTGCAGAGAGTGTGTGACTGCTGATGAAAGATGAACAGAAGATGTGAGAAGAAAAACTTTCACTACAGCGCTGAAGTGCGCCATAGAGTCCAAACCTTCAGCCCCAAAACACTAAACAACCTGAACTACATCATTTAACAAAATTCAAACAAGATTTCAAACAAACTTCTTTCATTTTGTCATTATGGGATATTGTTTGTAGAATTTTGAGGAATAAGACCGTAACATAACATGTGGAACAGTGACGCGCTGTGAATACTTTCCGGATGCACTGTATGTGATGAACAGTGTGTGAATGTACATTATAAATATAAATTTATACATGTGTGTATATTTCTAGTTATTTTGTAATCTTTGCAATTAAAAAGCAGATGCAGAAATGTGTGTGTGTGTGTGTGTGTGTGTGTGTGTGTGAGAGAGAGAGAAAGAGAGAGAAATTGATTTTGTGTTTATAGTACTGAGCACTTTATTAGGAGGACCTGTAAACCTACACAGTCACGCAGTTATCTAATCAGCCAATCATGCGGCAGCAGCACAATACATAGTCATGCAGATATGGTCCAGCAACTTCAGGTCATGTTCACACCAACCATCAGAATGGACGAAAACTGTGACCGTGGCATGACTGTTGGTGGCAGAGGGGCTGGTTTGAGTATTTCTATAACTGCTGAGAACAGGAAGCCGAGGCAGCACAGGCTCACCAACACTGGACAGCTGAAGACTGGAGAAACGTCACCTGGTCTGATGAATCTCAGTTTTTGCTGAGGGACACAGATGCTGTGGGGAATGTTTTCTTGGCACACTTTGGGCTCGTTAATACCAATCAATCATGACTTGAAGTCCACAGACTATCCCTTTATGTCCACAATTTACCATTTTATTATGTTATTTCCAGCATGATAATGCACCATGTCACAAAGCAAAAGTCGTCTCTAACTGGTTTCATGAAAACGACAATGAGTTCAGTGTTCTTCAGTGACCTTCCCAGTCACCAGATCTGAATTCACTTTGGATTTGGTAAAGCAGGAGAGCCACTGCATGAAAGTGCAGCTGTAAACTGAAGGAATTGCATGATGTCATCATGTCAACATTCAGCAGAATCTCAGAGGAATGTTTCCAACATCTTGTGGAATCCATGCAATGAAGAATTGAGGCTGTTTTGAGAACAAAGTGAGGCTCTACCCAGTATTCATATAGTGTTTCTAATAAAGTGCTCAGTGAGTGTATTAGTTCTTTATTTAACCATAGAAACACATGATGTAATAAAAACTCATTATAACAAAGATATCAGGAAGAACCAGATCAGTGTTCCCTAAAGGAAACACCCAAACCCAAATCCTGTAAATTCTCCAACATTCCATCAGCATGTTTCACTGGGAATGTTTCACACTTTAAACTGTATAAAGTTGATTTTTTTTAATTCACTGAAATTCTTTACAAAGGAATGGAGTTTCTGTTCCATACACACTTCACATTCAGCACATAGTTGAAGATGGAGAAGAATGATGATGAAAACAATGGAGATGAAGGAGAAGCTGAGGAAAGAGAAGATGATGAAGGAGAGGTGTGTATTTGAAATGATGAAGTGAATACTGGAGACAGAAATACATAACTTTTTCTTTATATTTTCTTCTCTGAAAGGGAAACCTTGATTCGCTGATATTTTAACTTTTAATCTTTTAAGGTGAGTGATTTATACTTGTACAAAAGATGATGTTCACTCACACTGCTCACATACGCTACAGGAGGAACACAACCCAGTGGTGTTACACAAACCAGCTTTATTCAAATAAAAACAATCCAATACTCTGTACTGTAATTCCAAACAATACTTCTATATTACAATTATAATAATATAATTATGCAAACAAAACGGTTTCAAGTTAAATCAACCAAAAGTCTCTGTATACTGTCAACATTAATAAATAGCATGTTAGCTTTGAACCTAATTGGATCAGACTTTTGGATATCCGATCCAGTATTGTGTCCTTATATCGGTCTGATACCTATCCTGAACACTGAATAGTGCAGTCTCCACTACACACACTGCTTATTCTAAACCCCAAACATGTGTGTGTCTTTTCATTTACAACATAAAAGCTGATAAACTGCAGTGAAACCTCCAGTTCTGATTTCCTCTCTTATTAAACACAAAAATATTTATTTCTGTATTTACCTTTATCATATATCAGTTTCATGCTGGTAAAATATAATTGAATATTTTTTCTTATGAAAAGGAGTAAGCGGTTGAAGATGGATGGATGGATGGATGGATTAAATAAAAATGTAGATGATTAGGGAATGGGTTCCCTGTGGAGAAAATAAGATACTGTTCCACACAGGAGAAGAATTACTACACAAAATACCAATGATAGCAACATACCTGCTGGTTAATATGTTAATAACCCTAAGTGTTACTGCAGCAACATAGCCGGCAATACCGCACTGCTCTCTCACTGCCACCTGCTGGTTAATAAGTGTTACTGCAGCAACATAGCCGGCAATACCGCACTGCTCTCTCACTGCCACCTGCTGGTTAATAAGTGTTACTGCAGCAACATAGCCGGCAATACCGCACTGCTCTCTCACTGCCACCTGCTGGTTAATAAGTGTTACTGCAGCAACATAGCCGGCAATACCGCACTGCTCTCTCACTGCCACCTGCTGGTTAATAAGTGTTACTGCAGCAAGCACTGATCAGCTGAACTACACTCTCGGCTGTCTAAAGTTTAATAGTAATTTATAATCACTTCTTAGTTTCTATAGTTTTTTTTAAATCTTTTTATTTTTCGTGTAATTTTACGTGTGTGTACTGGAACTTTGACTTTAAAATTGCTGCTTGAAAACACCGGAAGTGACTCCAAGTCACGTGTTTGTGTCACTTCTCGGTTTATTTTACACCAGTTTCCGTTCTAAGGGCGTTGCAAACACATACACAGTCGCTGCACGTGAAGTGTTGGAAATGGGCGCGCGCGTGGGTCGCCTCTTCAGGAACTTCAATCTGGAGGCTCGCGCACAACGTGAAATCGGCAAAAGCAAGCCGGAAGCGGCGCCTCGGTATCCGGTACCGTTTAATCACAGTAGCAGCGTCCCGCCCGGTAATAATAACGATGATGATAAAGTGTATGTCCGTGTTTACTGACCTGCTAAACGTCTAACCGAAGCACCGGGTCGCGTCCTAAACCGCATACTACCGCCCTACGGAGTGCACTAGATAGTGGGCCAGAGTTAGTGCACTGTATAGGGCTTTAGTGTGCAATTTGGGGCGCGGCTCGCATTAGACACTTAACAATCATAAGCAACCTGATAATTAAGGTGTGTGTGTGTGTGTGTGTGTGTGTGTGTGTGTGTGTGTGTGTGTGTGTGTGTGTTATAGTGAGTGAGATCCACAGGAAGGATGATCCGCTACTGAATCGACTCCGACAGGTTTATGTGGATTCTAAAGACCCACAAACACGGGTACACACACACACACACACAGGGTTAAACAGAATGTAAATATACTTCTGAATAATATTAGTTTAATTAAAACCTGTATTTTATTGTGTGTAATAAATTAATTAGTTTCATCCTATCACGCTCAAGAGCTGAGATCTGAGCACGTGTGTGTGTGTGAACTGTGCACAGAATGTATAGACAACTTTGTTACAGCTTTACCTCTGACACTGGAGACGCCTTCTGTAAATGTTAAATAAACAAACAGAAGACATCACCAATTTTTTTAATCGGTTCATGTGGACCATAATATAGTATACTCCTAGTATAGAAGTGTGTGCGCGTGCATTTTCCAGACGTTGGCGGGTGTGAGGAAGCTGCAGCAGGTGGACTGTCGCCCCCTCAGTGCATCACTGGCACCCCCTGGACTGTGTGACATCACAGATGTGCCCAAAGGGAAGCTGACCATCGTGGAGGTGCTAACCGCACTAAACAAGCACAAACTAACACCTCAGGAGTGGACGGTTGAGAGGATAGCACAGGAGCTAATGCTAACACACAGCGATGCCTGTGCGTTAACATGCTACTTCATCCCCTTTAGCATTAAAGTCGTTAAAGTTCCCCGAGCTGAGGATACACATGCACACATCACTGAGTCCTAACACTCAGCTTTCCTTTCTCCCTTATGGGCTTATATACTGTATATTTATGTTGTAAATTGTTCATATATTAATTTAAATAAACATTGAATGATTAAAATGAAAGGTTTAATGATGCCCTGATTTTTCCTTAAGTTTTTTTTAAAATGCTTAATGTTGCAGTAATTATTTAATAAACAAGAAATATAAATGTGCTGCACAGAACAGTATTTTAATATTAGAAAATTTCCCAAAATATAAATGTAATTTGAGAGGTGGACCAATCATTATAAGGAGAAGCTGTGTGTCCAGGCAGACGTGAAGAGGACCAGGTCCAATAAACAGTCAGTGCGTTAACATGGACAAAAAGAATCCACTCTTAACCCGATTAAGACTGTTAATGTAATGTAATGTAAGAACCTACCATGTAAACAGCTATTTTTAATGACCTTAATCTGATTCAAGTCTTACTCATATTACGCTCTAATAGAATTAAGACAGGTGGAGTTCTCCTGTTTTATGGGCGTGTATTACAGACATGTAAACACCTTAATCACATTATGAACGTCGTGTGAGAGTTTTCACCGCATTTTGAGACAGGACGCGATCACACGGCAGTTTTACAGTGAACAAGAGAGTTCGGCTGCGTCCCAAACCGCATACTTTCCTGTAGGCCTGTAGTGGGGGAGATACATGTATCTCGGCTACTATACAGACGGTAACTACGCGATTTGGGACACACCCACGGCTTCAAGCAGTCGTCTATTAGCACGTACAGTGTGACAATTAACTGTACTTAAAGCATTCGTAAAAAATTTAATAAAACCACCCAAAACAGTATACGGTAATAACGAAGACCAACTGTATGTTGAGACGTGAAATTCTGAAGGGACGGCGTGGAGCGGTGACGTAATGACGCGGGCTGTTAATCTAATTCTGATCTATAACATATAAACCGGGAACATGACAGGAGTATTCTAAAAGTGACTCATGTAAACACCTTCATCACATTATCTTAATCAGAGTCAGGTCAATAATCACATTAATGCTGTCCATGTGACCATGGTCTTTGAGATGTTTTCACCAGGCCCACACACACACGCCCCTAATCCCACAGACCCTCTCCCACATACACACACAACCCTGTCTGACTGTTTTGAGTTTAACTGATAGTACCGCTATCTCTCTGTATCCTGAGGGACAACCAGTGAACTCATCACCTCTACAACATGTTTCCTGTAAGATGATGACATCCAAGTCTTGAATTTCTCTCATAAAATCACAATTTCTACTCTTTAGGCCAAACGTTTAGGAACTCAGAGCTTGGATCTTCCACAATGAATTGCAAAAGGAATTCATCTCAAAACTAGCAAGATAATCTACTATACATAATCTGTCTGCCTATCTCTTCAGGTTGCAGTAATGTGTCTCTCCATTCACTCTGCTGTAAACCTCATTAGCACAGCCATGTTAGCATTAGCGGCGTGTTAATCAGCTCTGCTGAGAGTTCAGTAATTAATAATTTATCAATTTGTATAGCGCTTTTTACAATGGTACATTGTCTCAAAGCAGCTTTTACAGAAATATCATTTTTACATTTTACATGCGACTTACTAATGAGATCACATTCACACACCAATGGTAGCAGAGCTGCATGCAAGGTGCTAGCTTGCCATTGGGGGCAACTTAGGGTTCAGTGTCTTGCCCAAGGACACTTCGGCATGGGATCACCCGGGCCGGGATTCGAACCGCCAACCCCACGGTTGGTGGATTAGTGGACAACCCGCTCTACCGACTGAGCCACAGCCGCCCTAGAAATATCATTTTTTACATGCGACTTACTAATGAGATCACATTCACACACCAATGGTAGCAGAGCTGCATGCAAGGTGCTAGCTTGCCATTGGGGGCAACTTAGGGTTCAGTGTCTTGCCCAAGGACACTTCGGCATGGGATCACCCGGGCCGGGATTCGAACCGCCAACCCCACGATTAGTGGATTAGTGGACAACCCGCTCTACCGACTGAGCCACAGCCGCCCTGTAAGAAGGGCTGCTCATTAGAGGAATCCCATTATTACATCATCAGGTTCGTTAGAGGAGCCACAGTAAACATCACACACTAACAGCTGTTTTCAGTGTGTATGTATAATATGTATACATATAGCCCATACACACACACAGTTTCTCTCCATAGACTGGTTTTGGTGCTGTTCATGTTGCTAAGTAACAGTGTGTGTTAGAGGTTCTCAGTGTTTTCATTATGACTAAAACACAGAAACACAAACAGCGCAGATGCGTAAATTATTCTATATTTAACAAACTGTTAAAAACTAAAAACAATACAAAAAGCAATGCTTGATTAAATTGGAGTTGATTTATAAAAGCTCAATGTTTCTAAAGGATGTGAGCACTGTAACATATGAAATGTGTGTGCAGAAATGTTCACATGACCAAAACAAAATAACATTTCACAGTCAGTAGCGTGTGGGTGATGCTGAAAATCTGTCCTAAGTGTAATACATACACTAAAAGCACATAAAACTCTATATAAATAACTGTTTACGGTTTACTTCCTGGTTTCTCCACTTCTCCTCTGGTCATGCCCCCTGATCCCTCTGTATCTCACCGGTTTTTTATTAATTAGTCTCAGCAGGTCTCATTTATCGCAGTGTGTGTGTGTGAGAGAGAGAGAACTGTGTGGAAGATTGTACATGAACATGATAAAGTCCTGTATGAATGTAAGATGTGCTGCATGTTTTGGCCTTTAGCTTTACCGCTAACACTCCACCCTCATGGTGAACACGTCTGCTAGACTGCACTTGGGCTAATGACTGAGCTTAACAATTTAGTGAGCATGGACCCTAAAGTTACTTCTATAAAGACAGTGTAAAGATGCAGTGAATTTACATTTTACTGAATGTGAGTTTAAAATGAAGCTGCTGATTGATTGTCCATTATGACATCATCAGACGTCAGTGTGAATTTAAATTCTCCATCATTCCACTTCAGTGGAAACACAAAACACCTGTGTGTGTGCGCGCGCACGAGAGAGAGAGAGAGAGATAAACACACAGATGATTTTTATAAATTACATTTTTGTGGAGAAAAAATAAAACAAACCGTACAGTATTGCACATTTTCACAATTTACACACTGTCTAATATCCACAAAAAACACCCCTGACACACAGAGCTCAGGAGCAGGAAATAACAACAGTAAACACACAAACACACAGCTTCATTAGATTATACAGTGGATTACAGGCACAGTAAAGGCGTATAGTGTGTGTGTATATGAGTGTGTGTGTGTGTGTGTGTTAGATGCTGGAGCGATGTTCACTGCAGGCGTACACGGCACTGGGCTGGATCCTGCGCTGGGCGTGGCTAGGCAGTGGTGGGCAGAGCTTGAAGAGGGAGGGCACCCAGCGGGCACAGGCGTGGCGGAACTTCCTGATGCGACAGTAGTAGATGAGTGGGTTGAGAGCAGGGCGCAGGAAGCTGAGGCTCAGCAGCCAGGCACTCACCTGGAAAAACCCCACCCCGTTATAAACAGCACTGCTGAACGCTGCACACAGGCTGAACATCACTAGGGGGGCCAGCGAGGCGAATGCCAGTATAAACAGCAGCAGGATGGTGAAGAAGGCTCGCGTCTTAAAGCCCACATCCACGTTCAGGTGAAGGGGGCGAGGCTTAGGCAGGGAGAGGGCAGAGTTGCAACGTATCCGAAGCACGTTGTGCCTAATGGAGCTCAGGGTCGCAGCAAAGGCACACGCCATCATGGCGAATGGCATGAAGAAGCTCACTAGGACCAGGAGCACCACATATCCATGGTAACCACTGTCGGAAGAGTAGCTGAGCACGCACTGTGGTGCACTAGGGGGTACCTGCAGCGACGGGTATCCAAGCAACAGTGGGAAAGACAGGAAAAAAGCGAAGATCCAGGAGGCGGCGATGAGGATCTTGGCGCGATGTGGTGTAAGACGGTCTTGTCTCCGCACGATGATCAGGAAACGGTCCATGCTGATTGCCAACAGCATGGCCACGCCCACCGACATACACAGCCACAAGAACATGGCCGACGCCCGGCAGAGGGTGGCACTAAACAGCCATTGTGCTGTCACCATGGTGACCAGGTCGAAGGGCACAGCAGTGACTGCCAGCATCATGTCAGCGAAGGCGAGGTTGGCTAACAGGAAGTTGATGGCGGAGCGCATGGCGGCACGGCGGTACACCATCACACACACCACTGCGTTCCCAAACAGTGCCAACAACAACACACATACCATCAGCACGCTGAAGAACACCTGCATAGGCAGGCTCAGGACACGCCCACCAACATCCTGCCCTGCCTCCTGCACCACTGCCTGCTCTGTTATCTGTGCAGTGGGTGTTACCCAGAGAGTCCTGAGCACCAATGAGCTGCTGTTCTCCCACCATGACAATGAGGAGAAGTTTTCCATGGAGTCTGACTGGCTGATGACAGCACGTGGGCGGGGCAGGGTGGGTCTATCGTTAGCAAAAGCAAACAGCATTCTTGCAGGGTTCTGGGCACCATGGCAACCATCCCTCTGTCATCCAACACAGAAACATGCCAGCGCACAGGAAATGACTGTGACGGAAGAGGAAGTCAAAATCAAAACTTATTAACAAAAACAATAATAATAATAATGCTATTTCATATAGTGCCTTTAAAAAATAATTTCCACACAAATCTTAAAGCTGAACACAGGACAGATCATTAGAATAGGAAGTGTGTGTGTGTGTGTGTGTGTGGTGTGTTTGTGTGTGTTAGCAGAGAGAAGATAAACAGTGTTTAATCCCAGCTGATAAAATCCCTGATGTTAATACGTCATGCTAAAATCTCCATATCTCCAGGTCTAGCACACACACACACACACACACACAGGCTGAACTTTGAGCCTTACTGACACACACAAAAAAAGTGAAAAAACAATTACCTTATGGTTATCTATACTGTCTCCACGAACCAATCAGAATCCACTAGGCTTATAACGAATATAACGATATTCTCTTCCCTACACAATATGTTACCACGATGAATTTAACACTGATTATATTACAGAACCAGACATGACAACTGTTACACATTTTGTGTACACAAGTATATATTTAACATTAGTTTATTTGATTTATTAGCGATGCCACCATACATTTCAGTCAAAACTGCTATTCTGGTATTCAAAAGATAAAAAGGGAAAAAGATTGACCCTAAAACATTAAACAGGGCCACAACAAAGTGTCAAATCTACACTTTACAAATAATGTTAATGCTGATGAGAATTAAAAGGTGATTAAATATGTAGATTTTGTTTTGGACCGGCCCTCTACTGCAGCACAGAGGAAATATCGGCCATGTGGACATTATTTATTATTATAAAACATTATTTATAAAACTCATTCCTGATCACTTCCCAAATTCCCAAGTGCACAGCTGATGATATTATTGCTCCCTCGCCTCCTCTCCTTAAACATGAAATAGAGAAAATACTCCCGTCTTTCAGGATAACGTTTCTGGATGATTATATATTTTATCGCGTTTTTTTAAAATGGAAAATTGTGATCAGGGAAGAATCACTCCACAATAATTAATTTACATCTCACTTGACAGACTGTTAGCAGTTTATTAAGCTCCACCCACAAGCTGCAGAATACCTCATAGCTTTTGCTGGAACACTTTCCTGATTGCCTCCACACTTCTGTGTGTCAGTTTGAAGCCAGAAAACAAACCTTTGAACACTTTAACAGTCACTTGGTTAAAAAAAGTTTGTTTAAAGGTTAGAACAGAACATTTGAATGGAGATAAACTGACGAGTTCTCCATGTTCACTGCTTGTCCGTGTGTTTCATATACGTACATGATGATGTTTTACATTTCTACACTGATTACGTTCAGCACAGCTACACAAAACCCAAATTAATAAACAGAATCCGCCTTCTGAAACTGTACTGATGTTGGTTCTCACTCATCAGTGAGGTTCCTGATTTCACTCTGGAGCTGGACTCTATAGCGCTGTAGCTCAAAGCTGTAGATCGGATTGTTGTAGCGTGTTTCTGTCCTGCTGCGTGTTTAATGAAGCTTCAGGATGGCATCCTCACAAAGAAAAGAGAAGACTCCAGTCTTCTTCATGCAACACTGACTACAAAGTCCTGCTCATGATATTTAAAGCGCTGAATGGTTTTACTCCCTGATCTCATGAAGCAGTATAACCTACCCTGAACACCTCTCTCAGCTCACACACCACTGCTATTCCCCCTTCCTCTCCACCGGGGAACCCTGACTTATTACATCATCACTAAACTCTAGAACACCAGGAACACACACGATAGCTCTGTAACGGTTTATAAATTCATACTTTTCATGATGAGTAGTAATTCTCACAGATTCACGATTCATTCATTTGTGCTTTATTAATGAACATTTATATAAATATAGTAATTTAATAAATCCTTTCACTTCTAGTCTTTTTCAGATTTGCGGCTCAAACGTGCTATGTAAAGACTTAATAATAATAATAATAATAATAATAATAATAATAATAATAATAATAATAATAAAGGGAACGTTACCTGTGCTGCTTGGATGCTGTCACATCCCGCGGAACGAACACACACACACACACACACACACACCGCGCTCCTTAATGCCGAGAAAAGTCCGTTTGCACACACATCAGCTCTAGTACCAAACAGCAGCGCTGTAAACTCTGTAACTGCGGTCAGAAATCAATCAAACACATCAAACGAAATAAACGCAGAACCGCCTGTGCTCAAACCGCCGAATCTCTCTCTCTCTCTCTCACACACACACACACACACACACACACACACACACACACACACACACACACCGGGGAGGAGCTCATCTACCCAACACCCAATCCGCTCCGGCAAAGGGCGGAGTCAAGATGAGTGACGTGTTTTTGACAAATTAAAAGACAGAAGCGGTGTTTCCGGGTTTAATTTAACCCTTTCAGCGCATTAAATTATTATCATTTCTGCATCCTCCCTCTGTGTGGATTTATGTGTAATAATAATAATAATAATAATAATAATAACAGAATGTGAAGTTGACGTCACGCCGCGTTGAATTTTGGGTAACGCACCATCTTAGGAGGATCCCTCTTCCCTTCTGCGTTGGGTTTCAGGCACGTGTTCTGGTTTTCTCACCACGGTAGGTCAATAATTCTGCATCAAACCTGCAGCAGTAAGTCTCAGTAGTTCTGGGAGTGGAATACGTTTTTCGCCTTTTCTGTGTGTAGAAAACACGAAGTGAAGCAGGTGGAGGAGGTGGTAGAGGAGGAGGTGGAGGAGGTGGTGGTGGTGGAGGTGGCGAGAAGACTCAGGATGACGTGGTTTACTTTTTTTACATGCCTTGTTTTAATTGTTTGTAAAGTTTTATCGTTTTTAAAATATGAACAAAATAAAGACTTAGAATGACTTGATAGTTTCTTTTCTTATTTATTATTATTTTGTACAATCAATACAGGTGTAACAGGCCATAGAGAACAAAAAAGATTATAGTACGATAAAAACAGTACAATATATAAATATGAAAATAGGACATAGAGGGAAAAAAACCCAACATAAAAACGAGGAAGATTCACCAGAGGAGTTGTTGATGGCCCAAGCCTTCAGAGGAACCTTGCCTAGGTGCTGGGAGTGCATGACCTGTTGCATAACAGAAATAAAATATAAAGTATAATATAAATAGATATTTATAATATATAATAAGATATATTTATAAATATAATATAGTTGAAAAACCCACATTATTTAAACAAGGTCAAAGGTCGTTGCAGATTTAAAAACAGTATTAATAATGAGGCTGATTATACACCCTGTCCATGAGTTAACAAAAAATAATAAGATAGAGTGTTTTTTGAAGGTTTTTTATTTTTTTTGTGGGCAGCTGTGGCTCAGGTGGTAGAGCGTGTGACTCCACATGCTGAAGTGTCCTTGAGCAAGACACTGAACCCCGATGGCAAGTTAGCGCCTTACATGGCAGCTCTGCTACCATTGGTGTGTGTGTGAATGGGTGAATGAGACACAGTGTAAAGCGCTTTGGATAAAAGCTCTATATAAGTGCGCCATTTATAACTGACCCAAAATGAGGAGTGACACCTTACCTGTGTGAGTAAGACTGTGCTTTCGCAGTTTGTCGGCTTGTGATTCTGCAGATTTTGTACCCAGCCAATGAGCTTCTAGTGATTTATAACATTTAAACTCGCACAAGGTGTAAGTACTAAGTCCAAAAACAAGATAGTTAACAATGTCTGGATATGTTACTGGAGGTAGTACATCGGGGTCTGTAATCCAGTCCTGGGCTGGTAATTCATATGGTTCGATGTTGTTAATTGCCTTTATTTAGTACCATTGCATGGCTTTTATATCAGTATTAGAACAATTTAAGCATCTGATTATCCAAAAACAAAAGTGAAACAGACACTGGTAACAGAGCATGATCCTCATAAGATGGCGCCCATGTCCCAACATGCAACACAGCGGGACATATCTTCACATTCTCTATAATAATACTAATAATAGTGTTTCATTTATATAGCACCTTTCTCATACCCAATGCTGCTTTACAGATACAAATAACAAACAAACAGAAAAAACACAGAGTCCTCCAAAAGCTGACAGGATGTAATTTCAATGGCGTAGCTACTCTTAGTCCCACTGAAGGTGTACACAGGTATGTCTCACATAGCCTGTACAACTGTAGTTATGCAAAGAAAATCAAAACAGAACTACACACACCTTTCAGGTATTGACTCAGTAGAGAAGGTCAGAATGCATAAATGTAATGAAACTGAACCTGTATGACACAAACACAGTTAAACTACACACACTAATAATGAGGATGAGAATAAACCAGTAACTCTATAGAGTGGACAGGATGTCGCTGTTTACAGTGCGGTTTTGAAACATTTTTGGTCGAATTGAAAGTTTCTAACCTTGACAGAGTTTGCGCGGTTGGATGATGGGTCCGCTTGTCAGCTCCGCCCATATCACTTATAGACATGCCCCTTCTTCATGCTGAGAGCACACACTAAGAGTTATGTGTTCTCATCATAAGTGAAACTTTTGATGGTGCATCCAACGCTTTCTCAAAGCCATGAGTAAAGCATTATTAACTAATAATTCATTAATATCAGTACAGTGAGCTACAGCTTAGACATCAAAATGAGCAACACACTGGAGAAACTGAAACAATTCCCCGCTGAGGATCTGTTACAACACCGGACATGGCTTTGCTACAGAATAGTCCAGAGCTTCAGGTGGGTGTTGGAAAGTGATGAGACTCAACTCTCATGTCCTGTACTGTCAATCATCTCATCACCCTTTTCTTCATCACCACATAATTCCTATAAAACGCATTTATCGTAAGGAAAATACTGGGTGAATTATCAGGTTCAACTGAATTAGTAAAAACTACAGAACTCTATTCCTGAAAATAATTTTTGGAGAGGTAACTTTTCGTTCACTTACCTGGGAATGGGCGGAGTTATAAATTGTACTGCAGCTAGCCACTAGAGGTCCTCAGAGAGTTTAAGTTAAATCCATCCATCCATCCATCTTCAACCGCTTACTCCTTTATCAGGGTCACGGGGAACCTGGAGTCTATCCCAGGGGTCATGGGGCACAAGGCGGGGTACACCCTGGACAGAGTGCCAGTCCATCACAGGGCACACTCACACACACACACACACACACACACACACACATTCATACACTACGGACACTTTAGACACGCCCATCAGACTACCATTAAAGGAAGTGCACAGGAACTTTTGAAAGCGCACTGACACTTGAAGATTACCGACACTGATTTACCGCAGCGAGTTTTGTCCCTCTCGCCGTTCCGTACTGCACCATGTGTGAGCTGACGTGGGTGTTCACAGTTAGCCTAGCCTAGCATAGCCTAGCCTAGCCTAGCATAGCCTATCTCAGCAGCTGTCAGTCCGTTATGAGCGTAGCCGAGCTGAATAATTCTATAGTAAATACAGATAAAGGAAGTATATTTTAGTTATTTATTTAGTTAAAGTCAGGAAAATGGCGGACTGGGAGGAAATCCGGCGGCTCGCGGCAGATTTTCAGAGAGTTCAGTTTACAGAGTCTGTACAGAGGTGTGTTTATGAACTATATAAACTCTGTAGAAATAAACACTACACACAGGAAGCTGTGTACGGTTATGGAGCGGAAATGAGTTTGTTTATTACTGGTAAAAAAAACAAAAAAAACCCAAGTTGTTTTACTGCTCACTGTAACACACTTCTCTTTAACTTGTGTATGACTATTGTGATAATAATAATATTAATAATAATAATTGTAATTGTGTGTGTGTGTGTGTGTGTGTGTGTGTGTGTGTGTGTGTGTGAGAGAGAGAGAAAGAAAGAAAGAAACAGCTCTGGTTCGGACTTTGGTTTGTTGCTGACTTGTGTATGTTTTGTGTTTAAGGAAGAATCAATGTAGTGGATCTGCAGAAGGTGAGTGTACACTCATTATAAACCCCACATGCTTCACCTTTAATCTGCCTTTGTGCTTATTGTGTGTGTGTGTGTGTGTGTGTGTGTGTGTAGATCATTAACGTGGATTTGGTCCATGTGGAGAGCCGAGTGAATGAGGTGGCCAAATCAGAGAGAGGAACTCGGACCATTCTGGGACAACTGATTACTGAGTGAGTCTCTCTCTCTCTCTCTCTCTCTCTCTCTCTCTGTCTCAGACACACTGTCTGTCTCTGACTCTCTGTATCTGATGTTCAGACATTACCTGGAACAGGTGTGTGAGGAGGTGAATGATAAACTGCAGGAGGCTGGACAGGTGAACATCACTGACCTCAGCAAAACACAGCAGTTACCTGCAGATTTCCTCACACAGGTGAGAAACACAGAAACACACACACACACACACACACATATATATATATATATATCTTACAGTTTTGTGTGTCACTGCTACTCATTCTACTGCTAGTGTGTGTCTGTGGAGATTGTATGGCTATGTGCTTGATTTTATACACCAGTTATGTCATCAGACTGCTATTTATAAACAGATATATTAAATTATATTATTATTATATTGTATTGCTGGCTTAGCTGCAGTTTTATCTGTGCCCACATGGTGGTGACAAACACTCAACTATTTAATACATTAAGGGTCTTCTTATGATTCTCTGTGTGTGTGTGTGTGTGTGTGTGTGTGTGTAACAGGAGCTCAGTGCGAGATTAGGCCGGCTAATTGATGGTCACATGGATCAGTTCACTGGACTGATCTTCACCCAGAACTTTATCAACAGACAGAAAGCAAAAATACGGGGATTATTCAGTTCCATTACCAGGTAACACACACACAGTGTACACATATACTCTGAATAATTAGTCAGCTCTTTGCATAAAGTAGTTAATAGTGAATATGAACATGTTAACGTGTGTGTGTGTTTTAGGCCAACTCCAGTGTATAACCTGATTAGTCAGTATGGCATACAGGACAATCTTTTATACTGTGAGTATCTTTCCTTTGCTGTGGTTTTGAAACGTGTGTGTGTGTGTGTGTGTGTGTAAGAGTAAGGACGTCTAGGGCACCTCTGCATGTGCATTTATTTTATGGCAGTATCCATGACCCTGTCCTCACTGCTGTCTGTGGTGTTGTCTGACTGACTTGTTTATTAGCAGAGAAAAAGTCACCAGCATGTAGGAATTAAAGAGCTTGAATTTGGTCAGATGTATTCTCCGTGATATCAGGTGGCCCAGACAGCTTGTAGTGCTTATGTTTGCCATCCCCACTACAGTTTTCTTCATGAGAGAGAGCAAATGCTCAGCACTGTGACTGAAGTCCAGGTGACTGAAATATGGCTTGGTTTTAGATGTTATAAACATTCTGTAAAATTCTTCACCCTCAGTATCTTCTGCCACAGCTCTATACTTATTCGTTTCTTGGCTTTTGAAAGCATTATGATCTCATAAAGATGTGTGATTACTTTGATTAAAAGTACTACATGAGTGGAGAAAATATGTTCAGAATGTTGTGTGTGTGCGCGCTCAGTAACAAAGCAGCATGTTGTGTGTGTGTGTGTGTGTGCACGCACTCGCTCAGTAATGACGCGGCGTGTGTGTGCGTTCAGTAAAAAAGCAGCATATTGTGTGTGTGTGTGTGTGCTCAGTAACGAAGTGGCACGTGTGTGTGTGTGTGTGTGTGTGTGTGTGTGTATGTAGCTCTGCTGGAGGAGTTAGTGAACTCGGGCCGTGTCCTTGGCTCGGTAGTTGGAGGTCGTCAGGATAAAGCCGTGTTTGTCCCTGATGTTTACTGCAGAGCCCAGAACGCCTGGGTTGAGTCCTTCCTGACTCACAACGCCTACCTTGGTAACAGTCAGGGATAAAGGATTCAGATTTACAGCTAAGAAATTCAGAACTAAGTATTTGGGAGTAAAGGGACTGAAGGGAGTTAAGGATTTTTGGATTCAGGAGATAGGCAGTGTGTAATGTTCTGTCGGTCCTGTGATTCCTCAGAGTTTGAGTCTCTGTCCCGGTTGGGAATTCCTGATCCACTGAACTACATTAAGAAGCGTTTTAAGGACAGGAAGTTGCTGTTCCTGCAGTCATTGTGTGTGGATGTGGCCATATTGGATCAGCTGGAGGCCTCAGCGGAGGAAGCCATCAACTCTGAAACCTGGATCGACTTGCAGGTACAAAAAAGTCCAAACTCCAAAATATGAGAAACTCCACAGTGTGGTAATAAAACACGTCACACTGCAATCAGTTAACATCATTAATTACAGACAACATATTACATGCCCCCCCCTGCCCACACACACACACTTCCAGCTGCTGTTGCCAAGCTGCCTCTCATTGGATGATTCAGCGACCTTGATAAGTCATGTGATCCACATGGTGAATGCTCAGTCCAGTGCTCGGATTCTTGGCACTGCTGTCGTCAGCGAGAAGTTCATTAGCAGCTGTCTGGTGCTCTTTGATGACATCATGCAACAGAAAGCTCAGGCGGTAAGAACACCCTCAACCAGACATTGTTAAAAGATCAACACTACTCCTACATAGCTCTGCTAGTGTGTGTGTGTGTGTGTGTGTGTGTGTTTGTGTGTTTATACAGGAAGTGAAGAGTGATCCTGTGCTGCTGTTAACAGAGGATGATGTGAAACTAGCAGCAGTGACGGCCGAGAGCTCGAGTGCTAAACGAGATAAACGAGAGGAGCGCAGGAAGAAATCATCAGGTAGACTTCAAACCTGGAGCGCTAATGCTACATGCTAATAATCTGTGGTTATTTTAGCAGTAATGCTACATGTTAATCACTGTATTATATTGTTTGAACTGCAGGCAGGGCTATACACTCATACAAACCTGACTCAATGTGTGTGTGTGTGTGTGTGTGTGTGCATTTGCATGCACAGAGGGCAGTGGTAGTGTGAGAGCAGGTGGAGGAGGAAATGCCAGAGAGATCAGAATTCGAAAAACCAAGAAGAAGAACAGGAGAGAAGAAGAGAGTGATGATGAGACTGCAACCACTCAGAGTACACACACACACACACTACTCCTTCTCTACTGTACACACTATCACAGTCTTCCGGTACACTGCACTCCCTCTGTTTGTGTGATTTATAACTGTGTGTGTGTAGGTAAACCTGCAGAGCTGGTGTTCATGTCAGTGCAGGAGATTGTGGAGGTGTTAGAAAAGCGAGTGTGTGACTGTCCTGAGGAAACGCTGGAGCTCATTGCACAGGAACTTGTCAGGTAACATTATTAAAGCTTTATCTGTTCCTGCATCATGTCACACCTGTCACCATGGCAACAGCGATGCCTGTGCAGTGATAAGCTACACCAGTAAACAATTTGTTCGTACTGGCTTTGTTAGTGGGAAAAGCCTCATATGTGGTATAGCAGTGGTTCCCAAACCTTTTAGTGGCGCACCCTACAGGCATTTAACATCCTTTTGTGTACCCCCTCTCTCACATTTACACTACAATCACACAATGTATTTTAACAAACATGCACATGTAACATCTTTAACTTTGTAAAATAACTCCCTTTAATCAAACATGTAATTTACATTCACACCAATTAATGAGATGGGTGAGCTTGATATAACTTGCATAACTCTGCAAAGTTTGGTTGTATTGGAGAGAGTTTGAGTCTTAAATCGTTCTCTACACACAGTCTGTGTCTATATTTGCTCACTATGCTAGTAAGTGCTGAGAACCCACTTTCACAAAGGTACAGCGTATGCCAAGGCAGGATACTGTGCATGCAATGCTATACAGAAATCTGACAGAGACTTTAGTGCGAAGTCAATTTTCAAAGAGCCACTTGTAGAGATTTCAACGAGGCTTTCTCCCTAAGAAGTGGGCAAGTGTACTGTGGAGGTGGCAGAGAATGGATGGAGAATCCAGTTGTTTGCATTGTATCTCTTGGGGAAGTATCAATTGCGTGGCCAGTTCAGAAAGGTGTTTTATTATGTCACACTTGACTCTGTCAGTAAGGATGAGCTCACTTGCTAATAAAAATTCAGGGAATTGCGAAAAGGCCTCTGTGTTTTTCACCTTAATGCAGTTAGACCTGAGAGTCAACTTCCTAATCATGGCCTTAGTTTTGTCCTGCACATTGAATATGGTTGTGGAAATTTCTTGTAATCCGAGGTTCAGCTCATTCAGACAGGAAAAAACATCACCCAGATAGGCCACCATTGTGAGCCAGTCTTCATCATGCAAGCGGTGACACAATTCAAAAGGATGGTCCATTAAAAAAAACGTTAAGTTCGTCCATCAATTCAAATAGTCGTGTCATTACTGTTCCTCTGGACAACCATTGCACATCAGTATGGAGTAACAGCGTGACGTGGTCGCTGCCCATTTCATTACACAATGCAGAAAACAAACGAGAATTCAAGAGCCATGCATTAACAAAGTTACCAAATCTTACAGCATTGTCCAAAACTTCCTTCAAACTTCCTTCTCATACATTTTTCAGAGTACAACAAAGATATATCAATACAGAATCAACATTTTTTACCCCGATAACAGCCCCTCCCACCTCACCCATGAATGTTTACATATGATTAATTTACTTATGATTCATGTACATGTGATTTAATTACATATGATTCATTTTCATAACTCCATACAGAATCAAACTTTTAACCCCAGTAACACCCCCCACAAGATTTATATATGATTCATTTATATATGATTCATTTATATGTAGTTTTACATGTGGTTCATTTACACATGATTCATTTTCATCCCCCCCCCCATCACCTCGGCCCATGATGGCTACTCTAACTATTACTGGTTGTATAAATACTATAAAACCTAACAACAGGCATAAGGTTCAAGGGCAATATAACCTATAATCTTTAATACAACGGCGAGTCTCCTGTAAAAATGCTATATCAGAGTTTTTAAAAGTTTCAAATATATGTTATATATAATATATAACATATATAAAAACCTTAGACCTCTTAACAGGATTACCCATACCTCTGACGTTCCAACTAATAAATCTTAAAAGGCGTGCCTGTCCTCGCTGTGCTGGGATCAATATCATTACTAACCATCTAATAAAGTAAACCATAGGGATATGAATAGTCAATTAGAGCCGGAGTGATTTCCCCTCCCCCAACCATCCCCCAAACCCAGACACCCAAAGTCTCCATAACCCAAAGGAGACAGCAGTGTATCCCTCTACAACCAAAAGTTGTCCATGCTGGGACAACCTCTCAGAACGCTGAACTAACCAACCCTTACCAAAACTAAAGATTTCAGTAAGAGAAATCCCCTACTGACTTCAAATCTGATAAACAGTCTGCGCACAATAACCGATATAATGTCCTTAACTTAAAAAAATTCATACAATTCATCCTGATATCAAGAGTTTCACATATTCTCCTGCTTCCTCCGCTGAAATAAAGTCCTTCTGGACACCGTTATGTGTAATGCGAAGCCGAGCTGGGTGAAGTATTCCATACCGAGCGCCCTCAACATCACGAAGTTGACGCAGAAGTTGACGCCAGCATTAAATGCAGCTCGAGCCCGAGCTATCTTAGGTGTATAATCAGGAAAAACGGAAATAATCAAATCCCTCACTTTAATCCGCTGGAGCTCTCTCGCACAGCGTAAAATATCAACACAGTCACTGTGATAGTGAAATCTACACACAATAGCTCGTGGTCGTTCATCAGGCTTGGGCTTCGGCTGAAGGGTCCGGTGGGACCGGTCCAAAACCGGCTCCTTCTCCAGACCAAACGCCTCTTTTAACAAGGCCGCTACAGCAGCAGTTGAACATGTATCAGAACCTTCTGGAACTCCCATTATTCGAACGTTATTGCGCCGCAACCTCGTCTCCAAATCCTCCTATTTATTCTGTAATTGAGAGACTTGATGGTAGGCTTCATGTGTGTTATGTCATGTGAAGCGCGTGCTCCATTTCCACAACCGTACCCCTCAGTGCTGATATGGCGGCCTCGGTAGCAACTTTATCATCAACCTGCTGTGTTTTCACAGCCTGCAGGTCAAGCTGGATAGCAGACAGCGCATCCCTGAGAATCCCCTGGAGCTCCGTATTAAAAATATCAGTGATATCCTTCCTCAATGAAGCCAGCAACTCAAGCTTGAGTGCGGCGAGATCAAAGTCACGGCTCGGCAACGCGGATTCAGGGGGAGAGGAGGAAGCGCTCACGGCGCGCACACTCGGCCTCAGTCGTGTTTGAATGCCACCTCGGGTTTTCATATTCTTTCCAGACATTTTAACATGACAAAAAATTCAAATTATAAGCAAAAATAAGGAGTAAAATAAGTTAAAGTATATTATATGACCAAAAAGCGCAAATTAATTCAAATTTTAACCGAGATCAGCAGGAGCCTCCAGGTTCGCGTCCTACTCCATTCGAACTCCCGACTTCGGATATATTGCTGTCTATATCAGCGTGAACTGGGCTAATAGCAGTAGGTACACTTACATTTGCAACGGACGCACTGTTAGTGCGACCTTGGCTACTGTTATCAGAGGACTGATCAGCGGCGCTGGAAGTAGAGGTGCTTACTGTGGTTGCAGGCCGAGTTTTTTGTAGTCACTTCTCTAGTTTAATGTTACAAGCTATTATTTTGCTTCATGTGATCAGATGCGCCTGGATGCAGTTTTGACCACGAAAGATAAGCTAATTTGACTGGATGTATTTGATCATTATAACATTGCAATTTCACTGTTTGTGCATTAAAAGGGCCACAAGTTTATTTTTTGACTGCGTGAGGAGGGATTAAATTAACAGTAAATCTCAGCATTTTGCTCCTGTACCCCCGCCATCACCTCAGATACCTCCCAGGGGTACGTGTACCCCAGTTTGGGAACCATTGTGGTATTGTACAGGTCCAGGAAGCTTTAATGCCCTGAGTGGGTCCCAGTCTGTTTAGAAGGGCAGCTCTGTTAGGAGCAGTATTCTCAGGGGGGGCAGCATGGGTTTGTAAGGGAAGTCCACTCGTCCGAGTGTCCATGGTTCTGGAGCTGCACAGCGCTGTTCTTCACCCCTATACAGGCTGAGTGGGCGTATAAGTGCCAGATAAACAGCTCCTCCATATGAGATGAAAAGGTCCATGGGCTTTTCAAGCTCTGATAGTATCGGGGTCTGCCGTTCCTCAAGAAGCAGACCTGCAGTCTGTAATTGCTTATCAGCTCACTGTTTCCTTTCAAAGCTTCTTTCTGCTTTAAATGTGAAACAGGTCAAATCCAGGGATACTGGGCAAAAGTTCTTTACCTTCAGGGCCTCCGTTCTCTTCCTGGGTTCCTCCAACAATTCTAGAGGGTGGTTTTAGGCTGGCAGGTTCTGAGTAATAGTTGTACACATTTGTCTGCACATTTGTGTTTTGGTCAGGGTTGTAGTACTACAGCCATCACACTCTTTGCTACCCAAGCACCCATCAGACACATCAGTCGTGTGTGTGTGTGTGTCCATCCCTCCAGGCCATTATCCCGAACATACAAGGAAGTGGTGCGCTCAGTTTTCCTGTCCTCCTCTTCTACCTCCCTCTCAACTGGGAAACGCAGACAAACAGCCAAGGAGCTGCAGGAAGAAATTAACACTTTGTATGCTAATGTCCGAGCACTAGAGCGGGGAACCAAACACTTCTCAGGTGAATATTACACACACACACACAGTGTACAAAAACATTCATGTACCAGAACAGGGACCGAAACAGTACTCAGGTGTGTGTGTGTGTGTGTGTGTGTGTGTGTGTGTGTGTATAGATGATGTTCAACTCCACATGGTGAAACACATCCTGAAATCAGTGTGTTCAGATCTAACCAATGCAATGATCAACTTTTTGTCAGATGATTACAAGACCACTATCAACAATCCCATCTCCATCACAGCTGAGGTCAGCAATGCCGTTTCTATGGTTAAAGGGTGAATGAGGTTAAATTGGAATTTAGATGGAGCTGCCAGTACTATTAGGGTCATGTGTAATTGACTTCATTTCTCAACATTACAGCTCCTACTCTTAGCGTTCCTGTCTGTGGAATGTGCAAAGTTTAAATTTTAATAAGAGATGGGAGTAATCTAAAAGAAATTAAGTGTAAAGTGAAGCCAAATTACTGCATGACCCTGCATCTGATGCATTTCCCCAATATCTAGGTGAGGATGAAGATTTTGGCAAAGTTCCCTGATGAGATTAAATCTCCTTTGATGAAATTGAACAGCAGCCTGAATGGAAAAGTGAGTGTACACTTCGACAAGTCACAATCACTTATCACCGTGTCGCACTTTCACCGCATCACCCTGTCGCTCCATCACCCAGTCATGCTACTGTTCCACCTCTTCATCAGTCTGTCTGTCTGACTACGTCTGTATTTCAGAGCATTGAGGAATTTCTCTGCAATGTGGAAGCTGCTGCTGAGGAGTGTGGCATTATGCTTAAGAAAGGAGATAAGAAAAAAGAGAAGTAAGAACACAAACACAGTTTTTGACTACTTACACTACACACGCACATACCCACAATTATACACTACACAAATTCTTGTATGTGTGTGTTACAGACAGGTTCTCTCTATACATAAACACTCTCTGATGGAGCAGTTGCAGGCAGCGGTTGACGAGGCACTCGTTCTGCATCTTACTGTCTTACTGCTATTTCAGCAACACACACACTGCATGCTGCTTGCTCCAGGACGGTGTGTGTCAAGTATCATATTCACACTGCAGAGTAAACTCCCACAGGTACTTGCGCATATACACACATACACACTGTGTACACACTTTACTGTCACAAACATCAGGTTATTCAGTACAGTGTGTGTGTGTGTGTGTGTGTGTGTGTGTGTGTGTCAGGATCAGTACGCGTTGTTGATCCAGTATCACACTCTGGTGGTGAAGCGGTTGGTGGGGAAGAAAGCTGAGCAGATGGATGAAGAAAGTGAAGGATCAGAGCTAAAAAATCTCACTAATTATGTTAAAGAGCTCGTCTTCTCCTCCAGAAAAACCTCCACCTCAGACCAATGAAATGGAAGAAGCGGCTGAGCCAGTGGATGGACAAGCGTGAAAGAGGGAGGTGGAGACAGGGGATGAACGAGAGGGTGTGGCTGAGGGCATGTACAAGAACAGACAATGAGACAAATGAGATTTTTCTGAAAGAATGTAATGAACCGTAGAAGAGTGTTTACGTGTAACTGATCAGTTGTGATCACATGCTTGCCACATTTCATTATTCTATACTAATTATTGTGTTATTGTCTGATCCTGCGGAGTAAACACAAAAATCTTCATATCTGTGTTTGTGTAATTATGTATTATGAAAAATCTACTGATAAATCTGGCCATTGAACAAAACAAATACATTGTGTATCTATTTAATCATCTTTAAACCCTTGTGTGGTGATTAAACCGAGCAAACATAATTATTTCCCGGTTTTGCCCCAAGGTTGTGATTGAGCTCTGTTTCATGAAACACAAACACGGCAGAATTTTAGTCTTAGTATTATTGGATCTCAGTGCTGCATTTGACACGGTCAACCACAATATATTATATATATAAAGGGTTGGCACTTTCTGGCACTGTACTAAACTGGTTTGAATCCTACTTAAGGGACAGAGACTACTTATAGGCAATTACACATCTGACATTACAAAAATGACCTGCGGAGTTCCCCAAGGCTCCATTTTTGGGTCTCTTTGGTTTTACATCTACATGCTTCCGCTGGCTCAGATTACGAAAAACAACAAAATATATTACCATAGTTATGCACATGACACAGATTTATATAACAATTTCACCAGAGAAATGTAATCCCATACAGGTGCTGAGATACTGCATTGAACAAATCAATGGTTGGATGTGCCAAAATTTTCTCCAATTGTTTTTGGAGCTAAGAAGAAGCGATTAGAGGTCAGCATTCAGCTTCAGTCTGTAATGTTGAAGACCACAGACCAAGTCGGAAATCTTGTAGTCAAGGACTCAGACTTGACTATCAACAGCCATATTAAGACAGTTACAAAGTCATCCTACTACCGCCTGAAAAACATTCAAAGGGTTAGAGGACTAATGTCTCAGAAAGACTTTTGTTTTCAGTTGACTCGACTACTGTAACAGTGTCTTTACTGGTCTAAATAAGACATTAATTTGACAGTTGCAGTTGATTCAGAATGCTGCTGCTTGGGTCCTCATTAAGACTGAAAAAGTATATCATATAACTCCAGTCCTGAAGTCATTGCACTGGCTTCCTCTATGTCAAATATTTGATATTAAAATACTGCTGTTGGTTTATAAAGCACTGAATGGTTTGGGGCCAATATATATTTCTGATCTACTGGTACATTATGAACCATCCAGACCTCGGAGGTCGTCTGGGACAGGTCCGCTTTCTGTTCCAGTCGGAAAATAAAATCAACCTTTAAGTCAAAAATAAAAATCTTCAGAGACTGAGAGTTTTGTGGAAGTCAAAATCAAAGAAATTTTATTGGAAGCCAACAAAGTGTGACTGTCTGCAGAGAGCCTGCTTGTACACATGCAACATCGCTTTTTAAAGTTCCCTCCTCAAGCAGTAACATTACCCCTAGGCGTGGCATTTAACTAACCGGACCAATCACCATTGCCTTAACTAGTTATTCACACCCATAGGATAATACATTTGTGGGACATGTGCAGTAAATTGTATATTTATTCAAAGGGTTAGTTTTTTCAGAGCTGGGGGTTTTTATTTTCCTATTTCACCTTATCCTGGTGCTTTTGAATTCTTATCAATTCCGTTATCACAGATCTGCAAGCCCAGGGGACTTTTGTTTAAACCTTTTGCTCAAACCCGCAGCTCCGGAAAAGTTCCCAGTTTATTGCTTTTTATTGCCCCAAATGGCTGCTTCAAACAAGCACACACTTAGAGTAGTCCCTGTTTTCTCTCATGGCCTTACTGCACCAAGGGGGAGACTTCCATTAACAGCACATTTTAGAGCACATTCCAATGAAGCAGTGTTCTACATTTTTAAATCAAGAACAGTAAAGTCTAAATGTTCAATCATACTGTAAGTAAAGAGTCTAAATGTTTAAATGTAGGTGACATGTTGAATACTTCATTAACATGTTCAAAAGTGACAGGACATGACGCTATGCGAAGGGCAGATGTATAAAAGACAGCTCTGCGCGCTTTGCTAATCTTTTCTATCATTTTCATAACATAAATTGGTGAAATTCGGTACACCCAGTTACTCTTTTGCTTTTGGACGTAACTATGGCGAAGAAAGCTAAATCCTCGAGCTCCGGAGACATTAAAGCTCCGGAGACGTGTCCAAGAAGAAAGCCCGGACAGGCCTGTGGAAAGCGGACTCGGTTTGGGTGGTGCGGCTTGGGAAGAAATCCAGCGCCAATTGTCCAACATGTCCGGGATGTTGACGAAGGTTGTGGCTGACTTGGAAGATCTCGCTGTAATACGGCGCTCGGTTACGGTGATAGAAATAAAATTCTCAGAGTTGGTCACGAGAATGGCGGACGCTGAGAAACGACTCGAGTATCTGGAGTCTTCTGAGAGGGAATTATCCGCTAATCCGCCCGCGACCAAGAGAGACTTGGAAAAAATATCGGACAGATTG